>NCKU01000120.1:0-61565 GCA_003675995.1 Dinothrombium tinctorium | reverse complement strand
TTTGAAAACATATATTCAAACAAGATAAATTTATCGTTCTTATTAAGCTATAAAAATTTTTATCACAACTCTTTAACTTAAAAATTTTTTAAGTTAATTTTTGTGCAAGTCCAGTTTGTACAGGTATTATATATATTAATTGATTTTACATTTTTATATTTTTTGCTTTGTACTACTGGAGACAGAAAAAAGTTTCTCACAGCGAAAAGCGCACTCTACAGCAATTCACTAAGCTTAACGCAAATCGTGTGCATTATTTTAACTTATTTTGATGATAATATTCTAATTCAACATTTCAATAAATGTGTAAATAAGATAATAATGAAACCCACTTACATTTTTATCTGTTTTGATGATTTGAGCTCACTATTTTCGATCGTTTACAGTTTTTCGTATGATGGTTTTGTCTATTTGCCACTTTTTAAACCATTTTTTACAGCTAGACACTGACATTACGCGAATTATATTTACTATTGATTCATTATTCGCACATATTTCGATGAATTTAATTTTCGTCGTATGCGAGCACTGGGGTATTAACACAAAAATGAATTAAATAAAACACCGCGTTGAAAGCACGTTTTTAAATCAATCAAAATTAAATATGTCCACTGTGACGTTTTGTGCAATGCGGTGAAGTATTCTTTAAGTTGTAGGAAACTTTTTTCCGCCTCCGGTAGTAGATTAATTTGTTTTATATTTTGTTTAAAATAAGCTTGGCAACTCTAACTACTTAAGAAATATCAAACTAACTTTGTTCCGCTTTCACTCTGGTGTCCTTCATTAGGCACACTTCCTTGCAATTTTTTGCTTTTTAAACTAAAAAATTGCAAAATTTAATTCAAATTTTCAATTAATTTCCAGCAAAATACATTTTTTATGCAAAATTATGTAAAACACATTTTAAGTAAAAACTGCGTTTCATTTCCCATTGTTTTTGCTTCCTTTTTCGACATTTTAAAATCTTTGCCAATGTTTTTTTATGCTGCAAAATACGGATGAAAACAAACAATTAATTCAAATATTTAAAAATAAAATGAAACTGAATCGTTTATTTCTGTTAAAAAATAAAGAACAAATATACGTCACTCGAAATACACGTGATCGTTGTTAATGTCCACAATCCAGGATGGAAAATCAATAAAATTGCTTTTCGCCTTCCTACTTAACACAGCAACACTTCAATGATTCACAGATAACAATTCTTTTCGACTTTACACTTACTCGGACAATAACAATATGAGATCAATAGTAGTGCCAAAATTTGCAAAAGAATGATTTTAGTGAAATTTTATCATTAATTTGATTAATTCGAATATGTACTGTGCATAGTGAGTATAGGTTTGCATTAAACCTATGCTCTGATTGCAAGGAATTAATTTAATTAAAAAAATGAAAAAATTAAACGAAAAACTCGTAATTTAGCTGTTACTGAAAGAATCACCTATCGGTGACATGCTTTAAGCATATGTAACATAATTTACATGGGAAAATCTTCATCTTTTAATAAACCTATGTAAATTATTCACGATTAAAATTTTATATAATACACCAAGTAGATGTATATGTTTCTAATCTTTCTTGTATGTTCTTTGATATTTTTAATCTTTGATAATATATAAACTCTTATCCAACAAAATTTTTCTGTCTACTGCATTGCAATAAAGTGCATATTGAGTGATGCGAAAGATTTTATCGGATATGAATGTACTCTAACTTATAAATGAAAAAATCTTTAAAGTTGGGGTAAGAATCTTTCTCTACGCAGACGATATAACACTTGTCTTAAATCACAAGTCACTCAATGTTTTAAATGAATTAGCAAATCATGACCTTTTAAATATTCAAAATTTTTTAATCAAAAACAAACTTGCATTGAATGTTAAAAAATGCAACTACTTAATCATATCTGGTCGCAAAAAAAAATACAAAATTTTTCAATATCAATCAACAGCGAAATAATTAAACGTCTAAGTGAAATTAAAATTCTTGGAATTATTTTTGACGAAAATCTCTCCTTTTCCAACCACATTGGATCCATTTGTAAAAAATGGAAATGGAAAGGGATTTGAAAAAAACTTTATCTCATCTGCCGATTGAGATCATTTTTAAATGTAAAAATATTATCCTTACTTTTCAAATCTCTAATTTTGCCTCATTTTGACTATGGAAACATTATATGGGGATTTACTTATGATAAATATTTTGAAAAAATTAATATGCTTTATTAAAAAATGCGTTAGAATCATAACAAAATCAAACAAAAGATCCTCATCATCTGAAATGTTTCGCAACTCAAGTGGTTTTCTCTTAAAGATCGAATAGAAATATTTGAAAATAACTTCATCTTTAAATCACTGAATAGCCTATATGAATCTGATTCTAGTTTATTTCATCTTAGAGAATTTCGTTATCAAACACGTAATTCAAATAATTTACTTATTTAAAAACAATGTTAATCAAAGAAATCGTTTGAGAACTCAATCTTCATAAAAGGAGTCAATTCATATAATAATCTACCAAAAGAAATTAAAGTACTAGATTCCTTTGAGAAGTTCTCAACATCTATCAAAAAACTAAAATGTTTTTTAATTTTTAATTTTTAAAAGTTTTTATCCCAAATTTTATGTAAATATATTAACTTCAGGTCCTTATGTAAGAGTAGCGATTCGCTAAATGGGCTCTCCTGATAAAATAAAGTTCTATTATTATTATTATTATCATTAAGAAAACTACCAACAACTATATTACAGAGTGTACTACCGTTTCAAAATAAAATGTTTCGATTATAGAAAAGTAAGCTCAACTGCAAAGCATCACGAATAATTGAGCGTCTCGTAAAAGTTGGTTTGCAGTTAAGCTCACTTTCGATAATCGAAACATTTTATTTTGAATCGGGAGTACAACAATCCCTCAATTTCCATTACTTTGTAGGCGGCAAAGTGATACATGGAATTGCATAGATAGAGTTTAATTGGGTTAGGTTAGGTTAAGTTAGTCGCGTCTTGATCACGTGATTTTAGCGTGATGATCATGTGACTATCAAATCTATCACGTGATCAACACACTGTGATCACCACCTGTCTATCACATGATTAATATGCTTTGATCACGTGAATATCACATGTCAACCACATGATAAACATGTGGTAATCACGCGATCAAAGTATGATGATCATGTGATAGATTGGTGATGAACATGTAATCACGATTTTCACATTCCTATCACGTGTTTAACACCCCACTATTTAAACTTATAAGTATTGTTTGACAAATTATTGTTGATAAAAATTATGTAGATCTGTTTCGCCTTGCTCGCAGATTATTCTAAAAGAAGGCAAAATGACAAAATATTAATAAAGACTGTCCTTTATGCTCATAGAAATCAAAATCGTGTATGCTTTGTTAAAATATTTCAATTAATTAGCTTTGTTAGAGTGACGGCATCGTTTTGACCTCACCTTTTCGGTTGTATTCCTGTTTGTTTTTGTACTGTATTAATTAAATTAGACCGTCATATAAATTATAGATTATTGATTCAACATAGAGTAATAACACATCAAAAAGATGGAGGAGTATTCATACACAAATTTCATTTATTATTGAACAAAGTTAACATTTATTTTAAGCCAAATAATTGTAAGTGTCTTTGGATCCATCTGCTCGCTCGAGATATTCCTTTTCAATTAAGATGTCGATACATTTCTATGAAAATAAATAAAATAAATTTAATAATAAAGTGCATTAAGCGCTTAATTAACTGAATAGTTAGTGATTTTCATAACGACAATAATCGAGTCAAGAAAAGCAAGATGTTAGAAATGTTTTGTTATTATGAGAATGTTTATTCTTGTGATTCCAAGAAAAAATTATGCGAAAGCAAACATCCATATGACTTATGAAGAAATGGTAAAAGGATGTCACGTTGACAGTCACGAGTTAACATGAAAAACGCAGTTTACCTTTATAACTGGAACGCTCGGCTTGAATCGGGATTTTAACTGATCCAAAACTTCAGCCAACAGCTGTTGATGTTTTAACTTTTTGCGCATTTTCATTATTCGTACTATAGCGGCCTATTCACGAAAATGAATTTGTGATCTAATCACTAACAACGAACCTGAATAACTAATTTTCTATCCTCTTCAATGTGTTTATGTGTCTTTTCTTGTTCCAATTTCAACTCTGCTTTCATCGGCACATTAATGTTGACTCTAAGTTTCTTATTCTTGTATCCAAAATAGAGCGATATCACCGAAGTTGAACGTAAACCTTCAGGTTCATCTTCGTTATCACTATTGTTCATCACTATTTCGTCACAAACTAAAAGTTTTGACTTCAACAAAATTTGAATCACTTGTATCAAAATGTCCATTTTAATTTGAGTACTTTCAAATAACTGTTGCAGAGTAAATTTATCGCCCGTATTATACTGCAACAAAACTGCCATTTGAAAAGTTGATGCTTGAAGCGTATATTTGTTTTTGAAGCAATTTGTGATTAATTCTCCTTTTGACATATTGTACAGCCAATGTAATTTACGACCACTGTGTTGACCGCTGTAAAAGCTTGTGAAACGGTGAACACTTCTTTCCAGCTACAAAATATTACATGATCATAATTTTTCTCTGAATAAAGGCCTTACTTCTTGTGGCAATGAAAATGTGAAAGACTGCTGAAAAGGCCACGAACCAGAACTCAATACTTGAATACTGAAGTCCACTAAAAAAATTAAGCTTAAAAAATCGAAAAGAATTTAAATGAAAATTTTTACAGTCCAAAGGTTCATTTGATTTTATGAGGTGGCTCTTGAACTGCTCATTGAGATCTTTGCTCACACCAATATCTTGAAACATTCGTTGTAATTTGGACGTGTACTCATAGCCACATGCTTGCTAACAAGTCAAATTATTTGATAAAGTATGAGTAATTTTATGAGCAATTTTATTTACTTTCAATTTGGAAATCATGCTTGCTTCAGCGTCGTCACTTGCAGACATATGGTTGACTAGCCTTTTGGCCAACATTTTGCTGTAAAATTTCTGGAAGACATCTTTATCTTCAATGTATTTAAAAACGACCATCTATAAAACAATTAAAATTATCAAAATGTCAACAAGTGTTTTCAGAAACTTACAACTTGATTTAAAGTTTCTTCGAGTTCCATTTCTTCAGGATTTTTCGAGCTCTTTTTAAGCAGGAAATCACAGTATTTAGCCAAAAGTTCGGGTGATTTGCTAGATGAGTTTGATGCTCTCGTAATTGAATTATTATTGATGAATTTTCCACATGCCTTTATGAAAAGAAGAAGAAACTTTAATTAATAAGAAAGGCTAGTTTGTCTAACCTTGTCCAAAGCAGCAACAAATCCTGCTTCAGATCCAAATGCAGAAACAACTAAGCCATTATATTTTTTGTGTACTTCTAATATAGTAGTCACATATAATTTGGGATCGTTGATAGCTTGACCAACACATCGATCAATCGCTTGCAATCCTTGATCGTGAATATGTTGTTCTAAAAGGTTTTTCAATTCGCCTAAACCATCTGGTATTCGAGAAACCAATTGAAACATGCGGCCTAAATCTTCATTTTTATCGTCATTTAGTAAATTCTTAAAAACTTGATGAAATGTTTCAAGATGTTTTTCTATTAAAACTTTTTCACATCGTTTAGCCAAAGGTATGGCAGTTGTGTCGTGAAGGTAACATTGAACTCTTTTGTTTTCCTCTTGCAAACGGTGCTCTGCTTTTTTCATATATTGTGTAACAGGATTTTGTTGAAGAAATTCTGTGCTTTCACGAATATAATATCGTTCAGTGTCATCAAGAAATTTGTTTTCGAAATATTCCCTATAAACACTCAGATTAGGGCCTTTCGGACTCGGATCATCTTCTTTTAATCCTAATTCAACTATAAAATAAAATAGAAAATTAGTATTAGGGTAAAAATAAGAAAGCTCACCATAAGAATTCATGACACCGCTGATGAGAGATGTGGTTATTGTTTCACCATTTCTTTCTTTCTCTATCAATTTCAACACAGCGCTGGTCACTTGCTCATGGAGTTTATTGAAAAGACAATCACGCCATGTAACCAAAGCCAGCTGATAAATTTCATAAACACCTTTCCTGCCTTCATCGCATTCTCGTTTCACCCAATGACGATTGAGATAAGCACAAATACCGTTCAACACTTTACTCGAGAATTGATACTCAACCCATTGCTTTGTATAAAAGTCCAAAACTTGCTCATCCATCAAATCGGTACCATCTTTAAGCAGGTGTTCTAAGTAACTTTTGAGAAAATCTCTCAGTCGCGCGTACAAGTCGTAGCCTACAAAATGTGCACCACCAGGCGCTTGATTCTTCGCATGTTTATTCGAGGTTTGCGTGCCAACGGCAGCCGAATTTGGCGATTTACTTCCCGTTTGATGGACGCTTGTGCAATAGTTGTAAACATGCCTGCAATGATTTTCGTAATTATTTTTTAATGCACAACAATACACATGAAAAACAATAGGAAAAGCAAAAAGTGAAACTCACGTATACAGCTCCATATATCTGTTTTTCGACATATTCTGCGTATGTTTAGTGTACACCTGTTCGATACCCGACTTGAGATCGTCCCAAATATTGTCCAAATCGAACACTTTCGAGCTTTGCGCATTTGCGGCCGCTCTTTGTCCGCTCGACGACGGAGCGTTCGACGACATTGTGTTCGCAAACTGCGCACAAATGGCGAACGGTGAGCTTTGCGTAAATCGCGCGGTGAGCGCAGCGTTCGGCTCCGCTCTCGATACTTACCGAGAAGAGGCTTTCGAGGCACGCGTCCGTCAGATGCGCTCAATTCTGGAGAAAAGCGTGAAAAGGGGCGAAAAACGAGACGCGAATTGAAAATGAAATGAACACCGAATTCGAGCGATTCGCGATTGCAGGCTATTGAACCAAATCGGGACCTTTCACTCGTTGCGAACCGCGCGTTCGCAACAAAGGCGCACGCCGCGACAAATGCACACTTTTCGCTGCACTTTGCGTTTATTTCTCTCGCAGCTTTTCGTTTCTTTGCTTTCACAAAACAATCAATAAATAAATAAATTAGTTTTAAACACTACATTACAAAAAAGAACACGATTAAAATCCAATTATTTGGTGAATCCAATTGCTGAATTCTGTGATTCTGGTGTAGACGCCCGGTTGATTCGGTAAAGCACAACCGATACCCCACGAAATTATACCGATCAGATTAAATCTGCCATCCTCTTCGATTACCAACGGCCCGCCAGAGTCACCCTATTAACAATGTTCGAGAAGAACGATAAGAAAAATTGTTCGTATAGCTCACTCGCATTTTGAGCGATTGAGACAGCGCACCTCACAAGAGTCTTTTGTGCCCTTTGAAAGACCAGCGCAAAGAAATATGTAAGGTATATCTTCAATGTAACCAGCATGTCTATACATCGTTTCACATTCTTTATTCGTGATTACAGGTACTTCTACGTGTTGTAACGTATCTGGCAAAGGTCCATCTAAAAACAAGAGTTGAAAAAATAATTGAACAAAAGTTTAATTTTGAATCGAGTAAAAGCTATGATAGCGAAGGATGGAGAATGAACCGCTTATTTTAACTTTATCTTCTTTTTCTGTATATTATACATACCTTCGTACAGTCGTCCCCATCCGGCAACGGTTGCTGATTCACCGACATATGATTTATTTCCTTCTGGTATACAGACGGGAATTATATTTCTTCTAAAATTTACAGGTTCAGCGAATCTCAGCAGTGCCAAGTCGTACTCGAACGTGCGAGGGTCAAATTGTGGGTGGGGAGCGATGATTAAAACTCTTCGATCAACATGAGGATAAGGTTCGCGATCGTGGCTCACGTCGTACTCTCCCAAACGCAGAAGCAAACTGGTTGGTCCAACACTGCATGAGATTTTTTTTTGTATTTTCTTTTTTCAAATAGGAAACGTTATTTTTTATGGTGATTAACGTTAAGAACATAACCAGGCACACAAAAGGTCAGACATACAAAAAAGCTCACTTTTCAACACAGTGTGCAGCAGTTATAACCCAAAATTCGTTTAGTAAAGCAGCTCCGCATTTGTGCAGAAAGTTATGCTTTTTCCATTGCCGTAATGAAACCTATGAAATAACGACTTTTAAAGCGAAAGAACAAGGTAAGAAATTTTACCATCCACGGCCACTCTAAAAAAGCTGATCTCTTTCCTCCCACGATTCTTCCTCGTGGTCCCATCATGCGTCGTCCACAAACTAACAAGTAAATTTTAATCGGCAATTAACACTTTTTTTGCAACATACTCGATCTAAGACCCAATGGTTTTGGTGGAGCATTTGTCACTGGGTTTACTGTGGTATGTGGATCTGATGTCGCGTAAGACGACACATTTGTTACGTTTTTCACGAAAGAAGCTATTTCATCAACAGAATTTGTAACAAGTGTTTCAAAAGAAGTTGTTGTCTTAATTGGATTTGATGTCGATGAAGATAATTGATTGAGTTTATTTTCTAATGTCTTTAAATATGAATTACAATTTAATCAAATTTTAATTATTTTACCGTTGATCTTTCTGAAGCAACAGGAGACGAACTACTCAAAGAAGAGAGCGTAGTCATACTGTCTGTTGCTTCTGTGCTTTCTGGTGATGATTCTTCTTTAGCTACAGTTTCGCCTACATTCTGATTTTCATTCTGATTGGTAGTAGTTGTTTCAAAATTATCCGAATTCATTTCAGTTGTCGGTACATTTTGTGTAAAATCTAACGTCTCATTTGAAGAAGCAGTCGTTATTATTCCAGAAGATTGATCAACAAAATGCGCCTCAGTTAGTAATGTTGTTGTTAAAAGACCAGCAGTTGTAGACGAAGATATGGTTTCGTTTCTTTCCATGCGTTCTGTATAGGAAGCAGCAGTGACATTATTTGTAGTTTTTTCTTCGATCAGCGTGTCATTCAAAGTGGTTGTTGACGCAATCGTTGTTGATTCTGTCGTAAATGCAGTTGTAGATGGTACTTTTGATATGTTTTCAGTGGTTTGCAAAGTAGGCAGTTTGCAGCAGCTTCTGACGAACAAACCATCCATGCAAACACCAATTGGCGATCCTCTATTGATCATACAATCGAATGTAAACATGCATAAAACTTTCGATCCAATCTCAAGATCTTTGCACTTAGTTGATTTCACCACATTATACTTATTGTAATAAGAGTCGTCATCTGTAAAAGAAATGCAAAAGAGAAAGAAAATTTGTCAAAAATGAGACGATTACATTTGATGATAAGTTCTAAATATCAATGTTCTGTAAAGGTAATGCCCTTCGCTTAAACGACTCGCGAAATTTAAGGTCACTAACATTTGTGAATAAGTGAAAGTCATTAAAAGGAACTTTTTTTCTATGCACAGAAAAGAGTTTATTGCACAATATTCAAAATCACACGCTTTTCATTTATTCATCAATCGTGTTTTCACTTTAAATACTTACGATATTTTCGCAATGTTAAACGCGCTCCTCTTAACAGCGTAAAGTATGAAAACGTTATCGTGATTAAAAGCGTCAAATTCATTGTAAACGTGAAATCAATTCAATTTTTGAAATCGATTCGAATATTTGACAAAATCACAATTCACTGCACACTTTTCAATTTGTCTTCTTCATTCACTTCTACTCACGAGACTCATTGTCAATGCGATTGAATAAGTCTTCTGAATTTTAAAAAACGAACGAATCGAAAATTGAATTAAAAATGAAGTAAAAGTGGTTTAATTGCTTGAAAAATTGAGATAAAACGAATGGAAAAAAGTAGAAAATTTAAAAGCGAGCGTCGCTTAGAAAAGCAGGCAAAGTGCTGAGAAAAAGCAGTGAAAAGTTTTGCGTAACGAGCAGCACTCGCACACAGAACACTTCTTCAATTTCTTCAATGAATACCAGTTTAGCTGATGTTAGCTGAGGTTATAATTACGAGATCGTGGTACTCGTCGTCTAATTGTCAGTCCCGAAAGGGATGTGCTCCTGGTCGTGGCGAAGAGCAATATGGGCCCTCGGGTCTCGTAAAACTTGTTTTGCCTTTTTTTAAGGAAATACATGCAAAAGGTTATTTCTTCGAAATATGTAATTGCGACAACAAACGAGTTCTTCGTTTTGATGCAAATGAAAATTTTGCTGAAGAAGAAGAAATGAAAGCTGAAGTTCCTGACGATGCATTCGCATTCACTCGTTTTTTTTAAACGTTTATTTAATAAAAAAGCACTTTTTGCGGAAACAAATCAAAAACAATAAAACGAAACGCTGTCAAATTCAAGCTGAAAATGAAAAATGCAGGAATAGGTGAGGAGCGTTTGTGACCCAAAATAATGCGTGTATTCGGTTAATGACCCTAGCAAGATTTTACCTTGACTCTGGTCATCTCAAGCGAGCGGGCACCAAAAAAGTGTTTTCGCCTCGTCTGCTCAGCGGTTCCAATGTGAGCTTCTTGATTTTCTTCAGATTATTTTTACTTGCAGACTGTAATCAGCATAAAAAGGCGGTTCGACTATTCATTTGCCAGAAAAAGTAAACACCTTTGAAAAAATTTTCGATTAGATTGCATCACATTTTTATGGAACTCAGCTTCAACTTCTCTCTAAATTAAAAATAAAAAAAAATTGCAAAATTTTCACAAGAGCTTTAAAGTCGTTATACGTTCAATTCAAGTAAACAAACTCTGCACACACACAAATACTTTACAGCAAATCATTTTATTGAATTATTTCAGAAAGTAATTAATTTCTAAAGTCTTTCACTATTTTCATCTTACATCTCATCGTACTTTCATCTTGTTTTGATCTTATCGTTTTTTAAAGCCATTTGTTTGTGATCTTATTTGTCTCAATATATTTTATTTTACAAAAAAGAAAGTTCAATTCTTTCGAATTTCTCTTGTGACAAGCTGAGAATTGAGTTTACTTTTTCTAAATTTTTTTATTGCAATATTTCTACTAAGCTGCTCAATATGACATTTTATCAAAATATTAAAATCGAAACAAAATTAATTCCTTAATTTTTGCACAAATTTATTGATAACACATTTGTAACATAATCAAGAATTTGTTGAATCATATAAGTCTGAGTAAAATTTTGTTACTTGATCAAATTTTCAGCGTAAATCAAAATTTTTAGCGCATAATTTTCTCATTTTTGCTATATAATTTTGCAAATTTACGTACAATAATTTTATATTTAAAAAAATGTGCATGAATTTAAATAAATTAAACAAAACGCTGACAAATTTTGATAAAAAAAGGAAGCGAAACTACTGACAATCAGTTTGTGTTCATTTTTACAGTGAGCATTCGCTAGTGCGTTTTACTTCTCTTTGTGCGCTTCGCTATTTATAATTGGAAGTAAATATTTGCATCGTATTGTATTGTAACTTTATTTTCTATGGTATCACTACCCGTATTTTACAATTTTGATTAAAATATCAATGAATCACATGCAAGACAGTGAGATTTTAATTTTTTTCTTTTGAAAAATTCATCCCACATAAGCATTTTGAGTTCCGCTTTATTTCAGCATCTCTTATCTCGTTTGATGTCGTAATTTTCGCTCTCATATAAAAAACTGTTTACGTTCGATTTAAATATCTTATTAACCGATTAATTATCAATAATAACGATGCTGGGTAGTTAATACAGCAGACGGTAAAAAAATATCAATTGTCACACCCCTTTGGGGATTCTTAAACTTATTTAATGCTTATCCCCAAAGTCGATCAATCATTAGTAGCTAAATGGAAATTAATTTGTCGTCTGCTGTAAATTAGATAAAGATTAGAAAATTAAATTCAAAGTCCCTATGAAGTAGATGACACTTTAGGTTATTTTCATTTTACTTTGTCAATTTTCACTTTATTAATTTCGCTTATTTTCTAGAACCTCATGTTTCAAATAATTTGACATTCGATTTTCAAGAAATAAAATTTTGCTGCTTTGAACAACAAAAAAATCGAATGAACTATACGATTAATAAGACATTTACCAATTTATAGATTGAAAAACTTTAAAATTTTAGACAGATTTCAAATCGAGAGGAAAGACGAATAGCTTATCAAAGTAAAAACTCCAATTGATTGCCAATATTTTTCAGGAGAGAATTTTCATCAAATAAAATTTAAATGAAATCACATAAATTGTAATTTCAACTCCGACGAACCAAATTCATTTGAATGAACAGCTCCGGACAAATTAGCTGATCCTCTTATCACGATAAATGCGCAGAAAGAATTGGTTTTGAATGGTTTAAATAGCCAATTAATTTAATTGAAGTTGGTTGTGAGTTTAAAAGTTAATTTTAACTTTTTTTTGCTTATATTCAATCTTAAGCTGTAGAAGTAGAATTCAACATATGAATTGAAAGAAAAAGTGATCACTTATCACTTAAAAAAGTTTGAAGTTTAATGCTTACCGCATTTAAGCGTAAAGAATTTATCTTTTTACACTGAAGAGTCAGATTTTGAATTGCTTTTCTTCACAAAAGCAATTGTGCGTAAAAGCGGAACAAGCAATTTTTTGAGCAATTTAAAGCAATCAATTCGAAGAATAGAATACAAATTACAAAACATTTAAACTTCAATATACAGGGTGACAATATGAGAGTATGTTATGAACTACTGAAATTACTAGCGAAAGCATGTTTTTGTGTATTTTCAAGTTCTGAGAAAATGTTTTTTTTTTGCCGATTTAAATTTCTTATTGTCAAAGTTTTTTGTCATAAAGAAAAAACAGCTTAAGTGAAATCAAGTTTTGTCTTTGAAGAAAGTTTCAGATTCTTCTTGTCGACAGACGAAGCAATGTTTTTTATTTGCAAAATTGAGCTTTTTTCCAAAACCAAATATTAGAAGCGAGTTGAGGTGTTAATCCGATAAAACTTTACTCCGGCTTTTTATTCCATTGGTCGAATCATATCCGGACGCACTGAAAATCTTTTCTTCTTTTTAACTTAATTATCTTAATCTGAATCAATTCAAATCAATCGACAGACAAAATGGATTACTCAAAAATGAACAAAAGTTAATGGTAAACAGAAATTTTAATGTCAGAAATTTTTTTTTCTTTAGGTAAACGACCTGTTCCACAGATATCTCTGTACAAATCTGTAAAATTATTTTTTATTTTACATGCAATAAAAGGCAAAAAATTTTTGAATAGATAAAAGGCGAAAATTTTTTTTGAATCTCTACAGTTTCTTTCAAAATGTTTTGCGTTCAATTATACCGGTTTTATTTGGATAATATCGGCAAAACATCTGACTACACTTCTGTGGAAAGAAGAAGCCTCGCTTCGCCCAATCTGCTTTCGCTTCTTACCAATCTGCTTTACATAAATGAAACTTTTTTTGACAGTAGTACCATAAGAATTTTCATTTGTTATGTCTCAGAATCATATGTTATGTTGTTTCATATGTATTGTTATATGTTTCATATGTTACGTTGTTATATCTCAGAATCATTAGTTTCTTTTGTAAATAAGGAGTGTCAGTCTTAAATTTAATAAATATTTCAAATTTCAAATTTGATTTTAAGCATTTTCTTTGTTGTAAATATCAACTTTTTGTCAAAGCGCTGTTTCATTGAACAGCCAGTTTAGTGAAAGTTATGCAGAGACCATTGAAAGGAAATTAACAGCAACTTTATAGCCTGAAGGAATGATAATCATATTTCTGAGATAAAGCGCAGGTTTCTGAGAACATCACTTGTTTCTTCGATTTTGTGTTTGCGTTGATTAATTCAATACAACTTTTGACTTCTTTGGTCTGAATTTATATGGAGATAAACAAATTCGAATATTTTTTAGCAATGACATGAAAAGTTTATTTACAAATTAATACATTAGATCACATTTTTTCCGATCACTTTACGAATCCAAGGCTTGAAAGCCGTGGTTCGCATATAAACGCCAGGTAAATTCGGTTCTGCACACTTGATTCCATGTGACACTGTGCCGATAAGTACCCAACGGCCATTGCTTCTTTGTATCATCAAAGGTCCACCGGAGTCACCTTCGCAGGCATCTTTTCCTCCACTTTTATAACCGGCGCAAACGAACGTATCTCGAATCGCTTTAATGTGGCCAGCTTCTAAAAACATTTGTTGACATTGACTGTTGGGTAAAATCGGAAGCTTTACAACTTGTAAAATGCTGGGTATCGGCCCTCCTAATTAAGTTTTTATCACAATTAAAGCTTTTAATCAAATCTTTGTTGTTATTACCGTAGCTAAGTTTACCCCAACCAGCGACATGAGCAACTTGTCCGACAAAATCTTCATTATCTTCGGGAAGACAAATGGGCACAATATGGGGCTGTACGTCAAAATTTGATTCTAATTCTAATAGCGCGATATCGTTTTCAAAAGTGTTTGGATTGTAATCGCGATGAATGATCATTCTTTTGACTGGCTTCGCTACAGGTTTCAAGTTTTCGACATCACCCGTTAAATCGTATTCACCAACGATTGCGATCAATGAGCCTAAAAATCTATGAACAAATATATTGAAATGAACAACTCGGAAACACACCCCGGCTGGCAGTGAGCAGCGGTCAAAACCCATTTATGATGAATTAAAACTCCTCCGCACTTTGTTTTCACGAATAATCCTAACCAAGTTGCTTCTTTAATGAGAACCTACAATTAAAAATGAAAATTACAACAACAACAACAAAAAATTAATTTTGCTCATCACCTGCCACGGCCATTCGCCGAAATGTGCATTTCGGCCACCAACGATACGTCCATCAGGCTTCAATGGACGTACACCACAATCTAAATAAATAAATTGAATCTTTTTTAGTATTATTCACATTAGTAAAGTGAGCGAATGTTGCGAAATGTGACACAGAGGAAATAATTTAGTAAAAGGTAAGCAAAGAAAATGAAAATTAGTACCTAATTTGTTATTGTAAGGTCTTTGTGAAGATGGTGTCGTCGGAACTGCAGTTGATAATTGTAGCTTTAGTCGTGCAATAGGAATTTTTATAAAATGTACCTGCGTGAGTAGTTAAATTCGTCGTTTTATTCGCGCTTTCTTGAAGGAAAGTTGGCACTCTTTCAGGACTAGTGGTATTTGTTGTCGGCATCGGTGTTGTAATGTTCTTTGTTAAAATCATCATTGTGATCGGTGATGTAGCTAAAGATGTGGAGGATGATGTTACGAATGAATCTTCTGAAGTCTGTCATACGAAATTTCAAGAAAATTTTTCAGAATTTTCAAGAAACGCATAATTTTCGAACAAATTACCGTAACTTCTTCAGTTTCAGTGGAATCGTTTATCGAAATCAACGTCGTCATTTCTAGAAATTCTGTCGCTTCAAAAGCAGATGTTGTTTGAGTATCGTTTAATGTGCTCATCGTTTCTTCGAACTCGGAACTTTCCTCTGAACTTGACACTGGCTCCAAAGTTGTGACAATATTTGATGCAACTTTCGTTGTTTGTGTCGCTATCTTCGATGTCGTCATTAGTGTTGTTGACTCTTTAGTTTCATTAGAAGTAAAATTAATTCGTACACTTGAAACATTGTGAAACGTTGGCTCCGTTGCGGTTATATTTGGCTTCGAAGTGGTAAAATTACTTAATTTGTCGCTTGCGGCATTTGTCACATTTTCAAATATTTTTGCACTTTCGGTGACAGCTGTCGTCGAGTTAAATTCTTTAACTCCCTCAGTGGTCACTTCGTTTAATGTAATGCCATAAGTCGCTGTACTTAACGATGGCTTTTTGGTGAGAACCTCCTTTTGCGGAAACGGCAATTTACAGCAACTTCTGACGAACACGCCGTCCATGCAAACACCGACTGGCGAACCTTTTGCGAGCATACAGTCGAACGTGAACATACACTCCACCGTTGACCCTTTTTCGGCGTTTTTGCACGTTGACTTGATTATGTTGTGTTTAATATGTAAATCGTCGTCTGCGTAAAGTGATTATAATTAATAAAAGAACGACTGTAATTTGTTTATATCCGTTGACACGGAACTGTTGATTCACATGTTGATAGCGGCAGTTCGCTCAAGTTTAAGTTCACTGACCTCGTAAGGTCCATCTTTTCATTTTTTGTAACATTTTCAATGAAAAATTAAAAATTTTCGAACTTGAAAAAGCTCAAAATACTTACGATATTTGTGCTCATTTAAACGTGTTCCACATAGCAAAGGTATTTGAATGAATATTGCAAACAAACCAGCAACGAAGTTCATTTCGACTTTATCGAAAAAAAAGAGAAAGTTCTAACTTGGACGAGATCACAGTTGGTGGTTTTCACTGAAAAATTGATTTAAACAAAATGACTACCATTGCGATCAGGTGAGGGGTGTTTTTTTAGATTTTTTTTTCTCTCTCTCAGCCAAATTTCAAGAAAAAGTGTGGACAGCGCGAAGCAAACAATAGCAAACAAAAGAAGAACCGTTAATCAGGCTTTTCGAGAAAAAAGGTGAGCGAAGTTCATACCGCGAGCAGTGAAAACTTATGAGAAATTTTACTCACTGAGCGCATACACATCAAACACATTTTATTGAATGAATCCAGTTTTGAAACATTGAGAGAAGCGAATCGAGTGTTTTAAAATTAATTATGAATCTAGTAGTGTAATTGTAGTTTCAGCTGAGATGCTCTCTCTCTTCTGGTCATATAGAGAGCAATATGGACCCTCGGGTTGTAAGCCCTCGGGTCTTTAAACTTGTTCGCCAGTTGAGGAAATAAGCGAGTTGGTCGACGTCACTCTAGCGGCCGCACCAATCCATTGTACGCGTTGAATGTGTTTAGAAAATTTTTATATCGAAAGTTTTTTTCACTCGAACATCAGCGGATTTTCAAAGATATTCTTGATCTTTATTTTGAGAGAGAGAAAGCATAATGAACGTGAAAACGAATACAGTTAACATGGCAGCGAATACAACAATCGATGGTGAATTGGATGAAATGTTGAAAAAATAAAACGATAAGAATGAGGGTCATTCGCAATGATTGCATTTCGCTTTGTGACCTATAGCTAAAGCATGTATTCGGTTAATGACCTTAACCAGGTTCACCTTGACTCTGGTCTTAAGCGAGAGGGTACCAAAATGTTTTTAACACCCGTCTAGCTCACAGTTTTCTGTTTGATTTTTGTAGCGTTTGATTTTTTTATTTTATTTAATTCGGCTTCCGTTGTTTTAATTCGCCTCGTTTTTTGCGATTATTTTGACATTTTGTGTGAATTAAGTAATTGTGTTCAATATCCAGCTTTTGAATTTGGATATTCGAGTGCAAACGCCCGGCAAATTGGGCTCAGCGCAACCGATGCCCCAGCTGATTATACCAGCGAGAAACCATTTGCCATCGTCGCCTTGGACTTGAAGCGGTCCACCAGAGTCGCCCTGCGCGAGAGAGTAAGTAAATCGATTATTTCGTCTCATTTGAAACGCTTTTTCCGAATTCGCTTCAAAATTAATTACCTGACAAGAATCTCGTCCACCCTCTGCGTAACCCGCGCACATGAATATTTCGGGAATATATTCGTGTCGACCGGCAGATAGAAACATACTCTTGCACTTGTCGTTGCTAACGATCGGCACTCTAACTTCTTGCAAAACAGATGGCAAGATTCCACCTAAATTGAGAAATGCGATGAATCAATTTTTTTTCTAATAAATGGCTTTAGAATGGTGTTAAAATTTCGTCTTTACTCTTTTGTTTAATTTGTCACTTTTTTCAATGAAAAATCAGTTCGCGTTAATTAGTATTCGTCATGACCGAGCTAAATTTGTTCTTTCATCTTTTTTTGAAATTTTTTGATGGATAAAATCGATGATAAAGGTTGAAAAAACTGGCGCAAATATGAAATAATCATCAATTTTGCAAGAAAATAAAATTTTTTTGAAAAAACTCTGCTTTTCATGTTTCAAAAAGATCGATTTCAGAGCGATGGTGGAAATTTGATCGATTTATGAAGTGAAATACAGGAAACGACAAAAAAGTGGCCACTGAACGCTTTGTTTTCAAGTCTCGTCATAAACAATACATCGAATGGACATCCATCAGGGCCACTTTTTTTGCCGTTTACTGTATTTCAATGTTTATTTCTTATTCTATTATATGCAACTTTTGACGTGATGTAGAAGCATTTGCAATTCTATTGAACTTCGATTCATCATTCTTGTGACAACAAATTTTGAAGCGCTAAATTATGTTTCGTTAACTAAAATGTTTTGTTGACTTATTTTCATTAATTTCAACAAAAAAAATTGTTAATAAGTTTGATTTTAATATTTATTCACATTATTATTAAAAGTAAATGAATAGATGAGCGATAATTTAAAATTTGGATTGCATTCGCTGTTTTTCTCTCTATTTAAAACGAATCACGGAAGTGAAAATTATCGTAATTTCATATATGCATACATAAATTTATTGCCTCATTTCGTATGTATGTATGTATTTCAGAGTAAACTATTGAAGTTGTTCATCCGAGAGAAGAAAAAATGACAAGTTAAGTCTCACTGTTCTTAATTCATACTTTGCGTCTTGTAAATTTGCATAAATGAAAGTCAATTATGTATTTCTATTGAATATGGTGTAATCTTAAATTAACGTTGGCACTTTTTTTTCTCAATGGATTTTAGATAAAGAAATATTCAAAAAAAGTTGCAAACATAATTCACAACGAAAAAATTATCGCAAGCGTCTTAGTTTAAAGCGAACAACGCTCCTGCATGTGATTGAATAGGTGTAATACGGCGAAACAAGCGAAAAAATGATACAAATCTGCTTTTTAGAAAATAACAAACGCAATAAATCGATGATTCAGTGAGAAGAGCTGAAGAATAGAGAATGAGGCTGAATGAGAGAGGTGAAAAAACGAGAAGAAAAGACGATAAAAAAATCAATTTGCCTCGTTTTCATTAAACTCCTTTATTAACTCAATCAACTCATTGATCGATGGCAAGCGTTACCTTTTTACGACTCTGATAAATTGTTTTACAAACTTTTTTTTTGTTTGCGCTTTTTGCTAGCGTTCAAATTATTTTCTTTCATCGCAATAATTTATTTTACGTATTTTTTTTTTGTATTTGAAATTACAAAGCGTGACATCGAGACGAACTTTTTTTAAATTCGCAGCAATTTGCAATAATTTCGAGGCAATTTATTTTCTTTTCTTCTTCTTAAAAACTTGCGCAAAATCAATTTTCTTATTAATTTGACTCGAAAGTTTAGTTCTAAAAAAATATTCTTTAAAATTAATTATCGGTTTAATCGATAAGATAAGATTGAAACCATTTAAAATAAAAATTTGCATTCACTTATTAGCGATTTCTCGTAAACATTGCTTATTCATGAAAATTGAATTTCGAGTTTTAGAACGAAAGAATTTGTCGAAACGCAAGCGTTTCGTAGAATTCGCCGTTCGTTAATTGAACGTTTACCGATTAACAATAAATATTTTGGGCAGACAAATTCGCGTTCACGAAAACTCGATTCAAAGTTTGTTTTGAAAAAAATAACAACTAATCGTTGAATAATTTAATGACGGTTTTTGGAATAATAAAACTAAGTCTCAGTGTCGTTTTAAAAACGATCGCCCTAAGCGCTGTTTGTTAATTTTTTTTTTAAATTAGTATTCGCTTGACACGTAAAGCCTTTTCGCGTGTGTTCACAAAAAAAAAACTTGAAGCAAAAAACATGAGTAAATGAGCTTCGGACCGAAGTAATTTGCTTTTTCAAATGTTTTTCTTTATTTTTCAAGTTTACTCGTGCAAAATTCATTGTTTGCTTTATTTTCAGTGACCCAAAATTTTAAAAAAGAATCTTCTCGCCGCAAATACGCTTATCGCATTTTGTAAATGCTCGATTTTTGAACGTTTTTTGCTTGTTTCTTTACTCTGATTTTCAAAAAATAATGAGTTACACCCATAAAAGCAAAAATTTTTCATTCAAATGTTTCAAAGTGAAAATAACTTTATCTTTCTCGCTTAATTCTCTTCTTGAAAAAAAGCTGTTGGAGCTGGCATTTGAAATTGTTTTTTTAAATAACAATCAAGATAAAAATTTAACTTCTTTTCTTTCTTTTTTTTCAAACAAAAAAAGAATTTCATTTATCATCTTCTATCTTCTCGAATTGAAATTTGAACTGTGTGAACGATTGAGAGAAAGTAGTAAATTTCCTACTTTACGTTTAAAAGAAGAGTATGAAAATTTAAACATTTCAACATTTCACGCTTTACGGCTAATTTGAATTCGAGTTTTTGAAATTCACGCTTTTGAAAAAATTAGCAACTTGAAACTAGTGAAATGCGCAACTTTTATTTTTCAAATTTATTATACTTTTATTTAGAAGATTTGCAACAGGAAATGAATAATAAATAAAAAAAAATTTTTTTTTGCTTCTTTCCAGGACCAAGAAAAAATTTAACCACTATTTCAGAAAACAGGTTCAACACTTTTTTTGATTGATCGTTTTCAATATATAAACATAAATGCTTCTAGTTTTTTCGAAAAAAAAGTTAAATTGTTTAACATGACAAACAATTCTGAACAAAGCGAGCAATGAAAGAAAACAATCCGCATTAAAATTTATAAATAGTTCATTAATATTTGAGTTAGAAAAAATAATTTTCAGCCGTTTAATTATTTTCGAGCAGAGTATAGAATATGTAGTTCGCCTTTACTTAATAAATCGCCGATTATTTATCGCGCAAAAAAGTGGCTACTTGCCTTTCAGCGTATTCATGTTACTGAGAAAACTGCTTTTTTGCTTCATATTCGTGTGGTAAATATTCAATTTTAGAAGAAGCGAAAAAGTTTGCTTTTTGCGATCATTACACTTGAAAAATACGGCAATCAATAAAAATTTGGGTTTATTATTATTACTTATTGCGGTTATTGAAGTCAAGTGAAAAAGAATTTCGCGAGAGATGAAAAGAGATTCGTTGTCATACATTTTTGTTTCACGAAACACAATTACTCGCCACAAAGCAAATCAAAAAAAAGGTTTACACCTAAATTCACGACTATAAAAGAATATGGCAAGTAAGTGCCATATATTAGCGAAAATTTAGGCCACAATTTGAAATAAATAAAGTGCAACAAATTTTGTGAATGAAGTGAATGCAATGCATGAGGTGAAGCGCACAAGCGAATTTCTTTTCAGTAATTGCGCTCATTTGCATTGAACTAAATTATGTTCTAAATGTGAGCGACGCTCTGCACTCTTGTCTCACTACTGTCGTTTTATGATTGAATACGTGCGGCGAACCCGTAGACATTAGAAAAAGAAAAGAGCCGCTTTAGAAACTAAGTTAAGATTAAAGAGAATATCGGTTAAACGCTGTCGAAAATTACTGCAATTAAGCTAATGAAACAAAAAATCTGCTTACCCTCGCTTAAACGCCCCCATCCAGTTACGGTTGCGTTTCTGCCTTCGAGCACAATGTTGTCTGGAGGCAAGCAAATTGGGGCTATGTGAGGCTGAAATTCTATCGGCTCTTCTAATTGTACCAGCGCTACATCGTTTTCATACGTAAAAAAATTATAATGGGGATGCACTACTTTCTTTTTCGCTCCCCTCTCCACATAAGCGTAAGGCTCCATTACACTAGCGAAATCATATTCGCCAACTCTTATTCTAATTTGAGACAGTAATAAGCTAGCAAAATAAATAAAAATAATTTTTTAACTTCCTATCGATTTTAACAAACGAATACGCACTCGTCAACACAGTGACCTGCGGTTGCTATCCATTGATTATTGAGTATAGCTCCTCCGCATCTGTGGGTGCTTGAAAAGCCGAAAAACGATGTTCGCCGAACGGAAACCTAATATCACGTTTTCTAAATGAACAAAAATTACAAAAAAGAGCAAATCACCTGCCACGGCCACGAGCCGAACGCCGCATTCTTGCCACCGACAACTTTACTTTGTGGATGAAGAGGTGGAACTCCACACTGCACTGCATAAGATTCAAATTAACAAGTTAATTAAATACAAATTAAAACAACATTGAGTAATACCTTTTGCGACTGGTTTTTTGCTAATAGTCGGGTTAACTGTGTTCGAAGATGACGGCAATGGGTAGTAATTTGGCTTTGGACGTTGAGTAGTACTCGTTGTCGATGTTGTTGTGGTTGTTGTCATCCCCGGACGAGTGTAAAAGAAAGGATGATGCACATTTGTTCCTGGTCGAATCGGTTGCTGTGGTCTAAATGTCGGGCGACCGATTAAAGTAACTGGAGGATGAGGACGCATCGTCGGGTATATCGGAAACACAGCTGGTCTAAATGTGTGAAGTATATTGGGAGGAAGCGAAGAAGCAGTTGTTGTCTGATGTGTCCATATTTGCCCTAAAATTATGTAAAAAATTTATTTTTCAACAAGATTGTAGAAAAATTTATGTAAATTGAAATTTTGTGAAATTCGAAAAGATGAATGAACTTTCGCTGAAAACTAAAAAATTTTCATAGAAACCGTTTTTTTCTTTTTTTTTTGTAAAATTAACATTTCACAAAAAAAGCTAAAAGAAAATTGTTTCCTAAGTATAATAGAATGATAATTGTTTACCAGGAATCGAAGCTGGTGCCGGGGGCCACGGTTTCACGGGAGGAATCCAACTCGGCTGTGTTGTGTTTTTAATCGGTGGTTGCGGTTGATTAGTGTTCGCGATGACAGTATGATGAGGCGTCGGTTTCGTGACTATTTCGCTCGTTGGAGCTACTGGTTGATGAACGGTGATTGTGTGTAGAGGATTTTGGCTCACAGATTCCACGAATACAGATGATGATGATGATGATACGGTCGACGATGATGCTAAAGATGCTGGGAATTCCGAGGTCGACGATGGCTTGTTAGGCGTCGAGACATCGATGTCGTTAGAAGTGTCGTTGTGTCCGCAGCAGCTTCCAAACAAAAAACCATCGACACATGTGCCCAAATGCTTGCCTTCGGTTTTGATGCATTCCCATACGAACATACAGGTTCCTTCTTCGCCCAGAGCATTGTTACACGGTTTCGGACTTATTTTCAATGTAAAACCTTTGCGATAATTTCAGGTTTTGAATACTTTTTTCAAGCGAATTTTGGACAGATAGCAAACAGAGCGATATTGACCTACCATTTGTAATGAAGACAAAAAATGCGAATAAAAGGAATATTGGACCCAAACTTTGTTGCTGCTGTTTGGGTATTAATTTCATCACGCATTAGGTTCCCTGTGGTTGAAAGTTACTAAGTGTCCATTTAAATACCATAATTCGCGAAATGATTACGGCGATCTGCTATTAGGCATTCAACAACTGCAACAAGACTTTAAATCGCACAAATTTTACAACGCGTTGAAAGAAAAAATCGAATTTAAGACATTGAAATACTTAATCGCAAAAAAAGAGCAACACTTTGTCAGCAGGTAAATCACTTCTTCACTTCGTTCGTTGCATTGTTTAATCCGTTTGCAAAAGTTATTGGCACAGCGAAAGATATTCAATTAAAAAAACTTGAGCGCTATTTGTTGTTGTCGTCTCATCGAAACAACTGCACACTGAAGTTGTCTAAGATTACCCCATTCTTCGCAAACCGTTATCCTGTGGATGACCGACTTTAATTGCCCCCTCCTCCTTTAATGTAATGAAGCCCCTCTTTTTCTGCGATCCGGTTTCAATTCTAACTGAAGGAGAAGAGATGGGTATATATATACACACACTCAAACTATATTCTAAGCATCGTCAAGCAGGCAAGAACACCCTCCCAGACACATCACTTACCACACCATAAACAACAACAACAAGTTAGCAGAAGTCGTGGATTAAGGTTACTCCTAATTGCCTTCTCATAAATTATTTACACCCAAAATAATTCTCGCTTCTCTCCCTCTATCTCTATCTCGATTTTCTATCTCTTTTCACAATATCCGCTCAATTTTGTCCGAATTTGTCGAATGACACAAACCGTTCAGCTCTAAAGTGAGCGCGAAGCGTTTTTTTTTTTCGAAAAGAAGCGAATTGCGGCGATCACATATTTGAGGCGCCTGTCGCGAACAAAAGTGTTTTTTGCAACGCTTTCAAAATACTTGCATATATTCACTCATCACGTCCATCGCCGCACTTGCTTACGATGCCATCCACTTGCTTACCATGCTTAATATTACTTGTGTCACTCGAAAATATAGTTTGAAAATTCGAAGAAAAAAGTATTGCCTGCCGTCTTCAGCAAACTTCTTCGGCAACTTCTTTGCATTCACAGCTGCTTCATACTCTAATGATCTTAATTTTTTTCTTCTTTTCTTTCTTTTCAACGACAGTTCCGCAGTTTTTCTCTCAATTACATCGCATAAAGCCAGAAACATTGTTATTATAAAACTATCGTTGTTTAAATTGCGAAACATCACGGATTTCGCTTCGAAATAAAAATGCATTCATCGCTTTAAAAGCAACAAAAACAATTATTAAATTGCTCATTTTTCTCGCAAAAAAAGAAGAAGCAATTGATGAGTGAATTAAGCGAAATGAGGTTATTTACAGATGCGTTTTAACTACATAATGAACGCTTGTACCAATACATATAATTGCCGCGCTGGTACACGAAGTGATTATACACATTCAAATCTATCTGCTCGTTTTGCAATCTAATTTGCTCGTTTCGAATCACTTTTTCGAATTTTAAAAACAATTAATCTAGAAAAAAAAGAAATATGAATTAAATTTATTTTCGCAGCTTCAGAAACATTGCTCGAGTTCTACGTGTGCGAAGTAAATGATGGTTCTTCTTCTTCTCTTTTCCACAGTTCTCGTTTCGCCGTAATCGAAATCGAACAATTCGTTTATTGTTTGAATACATTTTTTTGTGTTGAAAAATAGAGTCGAAAAAGAAAAGCAAAATTTGTGCAAAAAACGAGGTCAAAATAGCCGAAATGTTCAGGAAGAAGAACTTCTTTTTATTTCGGTCCACTTTTGCGGCCGATTGTCGTTGTTTAGATAAAAAATTTTTACTCAATGCTCGTGTGTGTCACTCGTCGTATGTGTCTGTGTGTGTGTGTGTGTGTGCGCGCTTCGTTTCATTTCAAAACGCTGCAAAATTGTTTTAAAATATGAACAAAGAAAAAAAATTAAGAAAAAGAGAATTAAATTCAAATTTAAATAATTACACGTTGGCGAGAATTGAATTAAAGGTGAACTCAAACACGAAATTTTGAAATACATTACCAAAAGGCAACTGCGACTAGTTTAATTTTAAACCTGTTCGTCACTTTATTAAATTCGGTTATTATATCGATGTTCACACAACAATCTTTCTTTCGCGTTCATTCTCATAATTTACTTTTCGACTGTCTTCTTTATCCAATCGATGTACTTGTCTACGCGCGTGTAAATGCCAGGAAACGCTGGATCGCCGCATCTTATACCCCAACTCACCACTCCGATAAGCACGTATCTGCTGTTCGACGCTTGCAGCATCAAAGGTCCCCCGGAATCGCCCTGCAACAAATCTTTCTCTTCTCAATCACATTTGAGGGTTTAACAGTCGACTTGTGCAAAAGTCGCAATAAAAATTGTACCTGACATGAATCTTTATTCCCTCTTTTAGAGCCGGCACATATATTAAGTTCAGTTATTCGCTCTCCGTACGCTTTTTTACAATCGCTAAACGGAAAAATTTGAATTTTCACTTCTTGTAGCTTTTTCGAAGACGGACCACCTTTACGAAGGAAATTAACGCAATTATTTCATCAGAAGAAGCATTTTCACACACGCACCGTATTCAAGCGCTCCCCAGCCAACCACTGTGGCATATTTGCCTGTGTAGTCCCTGTTCTCAGCCGGCAAACAGATCGGATGAATTTTATTTGTCAGTTTGACTTGACGATTTAGAACGAGGATTGCGATGTCATTTTTCTGAGTGGTTTTATTGTAATCCTTATGACGAATTATTTGTTCGACGGCGAAATCATTCGGCGAAACTTTTGGTTCTGATTCAAATTCATAGGCACCCAAACGCACAGTTACATCGTCTTCTTTCATATTACGCAAGCAATGAGCAGCAGTGATAACGTGCCTTTCAGTTATCAGAGCTCCTCCGCAATATTGGTCCACTTCAGGATTTTTGGCACGAAGAAGAGCAGCCTGTTAAGAACAATTTTTAAAACTTATCGTTGATTGCTCATTTAGAACTTGCCATCCATAGCCATTCGTCTGGATCTGCGTCTTGGCCACCGATGATCCTTGTTTCAGGATGGAACGACGATCCACAGACTATTTTATATGAATAAGTACAACCAGTCAATCAAAAACGTAGTCACACTTACTTTCTGGGTATGGATTGAATTCATTGAATTCACTTAATGGCAATTTCGGCCTTTTAATTCTTTCTGGCATTGGTGTGGGCGTTGGAGTTGGCGGTTTGTATCGACTTCTTTGGGTGGTAGGAATGGTGGGAATGTAATATCTGTCTTCTTCTTCTTGGCTTTTCTCAGGACAGCAGATTCCAACGTATGATTCACCGATATGACAAGAGTACGCAATGAAAGAATCATAGTCATAGATAACGTTTCTTAAAGGGCAATGCTGAACTAATTGGCATCTACCAGGCTCGCGAAGTGGTGTAAGGCATCGCTTATATTTAGCGAATGGAGCATTGGGTTGGTAGTAGAGTACACGTTGAGGCGAATTGCCAGCCTTTTCATTTTGCACAAATTCGTAATCTTCTTTCAACTTTTTAATAGCAGCTATTTTTTCTGGTGTCAGAGTTGGTGGCTCTTCATTCTTAGATATTAATTAATGAAATCGATTCGGAGAAACGAGCGCTCGTTTTATCGATACCTTATAGTCTTGATGATCCTCTTTTGGCTTGCCTTCCGGTAGATTGATGTTCAACCTTAGCGGACCCAGACCTATTCCAACTCCTCTTGAGCCATGTCTGTTGTATGGTCGTAAAAAAAATAATCCTCCTTAGAATTATAGCGTAATTACTTTATATCAAGCAATGAGGGCTTCGCACCTCTTCGTCGGTAATGGCTGAAAGTGGCGTTTAACGAGGAAAATAAAATTAAATTCCATAATGTTAAACAATTAAACACAATTGCAAACAATTTTATATTCATTTTTAAAAACTAATTCAAATAAAGCATTTATTGGAAAGCGAAAAAAAATTAATTTACTCTGTTTCCTAAGTGCTTCGAAACCTAAACGGAACCGCAGTATTGCCGAAACAAACGCGATTCTTGAAAATCGTTTCACACAGTGGATTTTTGGCACAGAAAATATTGAGCAAAACGCTTTTAAAAAATAAATTACGTTTTAATCACAAAAAGTGAAGGGGAATTGCAATACGCATACCTTCCTGGTGTTTTAAAGGAGAGGCTTCCTGCGACTACACTGTCGCTTTTCTAAGTTTGTGTCGCTCCGTTTTTTATTTTCCAAAATTTGCTGTCTTTTGAATGCTTTTTTTAAAGTTACTTTTCATTCGTATTTGGAAAACGAGTTTGGAAAAAGAGTAAATATTTTAAGATCGCAATTTGAAAATTTCTTTGAAAATTGTATTTTTAAAAAAATCAGAAGGCGACTTATTGGTTTTGCGTTGGAAGAAAAGCCGAGAAGAAAGCGATTATATAAAATTAGTTTGCTCTTGAAATTTCCCTTTACATCTTAAATTAATTTTTTTTCCTCAAATTATTGCTTTTGACTACATCTTTTATTGAAGAATTTTGTTTTATTGAAGACAAATCGACAAAAAACTTTGCTTCACGAAATATTGAGAACAGTTGAATAAATTTTTTTTTTAAATTT
Organism: Dinothrombium tinctorium; assembly: GCA_003675995.1. NCBI lineage: Eukaryota > Metazoa > Arthropoda > Arachnida > Trombidiformes > Trombidiidae > Dinothrombium > Dinothrombium tinctorium. The sequence goes on along the minus strand of NCKU01000120.1, from coordinate 33,765 downwards.
TTTTCCGTTTTTGGGTTTATTGAATTTTTGATTGTTGCTTCATTTTTGCTTTTTTAATTAAAATTAATAGTTGTAAAGAGTATATGTTTAATATAAAAAAATCTGGCCCAATTGTGATTAAACTTGATAATGCACAATAAATTTAAAAATATGTTTCAATTGTATGACGATCAAGATTTTAAAGGTTTATTGCCTTCTTACCTTTTTAAAGAACAATCTTCTTTAAAAAGGCTCTGCTTGCCTTTTGTGATGAAACGATTTGCAATTGCTTTAAAAATTAATGTAGTACAAACTTAGAGAGTTTTTTCAACTTTGCTTTTTGATTAATTGATTCAAATGATTTGAAATGTTTGTTTGCATTAACTCTTATCAATAGTAATTCATAATGTTGAATAATAACGAAGATTTAGTATTTTGGAATAAATAGTTTCAATTTAACTCAACTTTTTCAGTGATATGAAAACTGAAGCATTTCATTGAAATAATGCAAAGATTCGCGTGAAATTCATGTAAATTTTTGCGTTTATTTTGACGTTAAAAGCACAAAAAAACAAAAGCACCGAAAAAGTTTTGCGAAACGAAAAAGTTTTTAAAAGCGAAAAAAGTGATTCTCATTTCGACCGCAAAGCGGCGCGAAACGAGAGCGGTGGTTTCTATGGAAATAGTGTAAACAGAGGTGAAATCACTTTTCGTTTTATTCGAAAAATGAACGAAAAAAATTGAAAATTGGAAATGAAAAGTGTTCGAAGAGAAAGCGACATAAAAATGAGTGTCGAACGAAAAGCGGCACTCAAATATATCGCACTGTCCGTACTCGTCGTGCAGACTACGTCTATGGTTCTGGTTTTGCGATATTCGAGAACCGTTGCCGTCGAAAGCAATCGATACTTGGGCTCCACTGTGATCACTCTTTCCGAATTGCTGAAAATAATCATTAGTTTCACCGTCGTTTTCAAGAAAAGCGGTATCGAAAGTGAACTGCTCTCTTCTAGTATTTTAAACGCTTTGTTTTAAACATTTCAGTCGCTTTCAACTATTTTTTACGCGAAATCAATGATGAAATCGTAAAACAACCGCTCGAAACATGCAAACTATTGATTCCCGCAGCTTTGTACACTATACAAAATAATCTTTTATTTCTCGCGTTGTCAAATTTGGACGCAGCCACTTATCAAGTATTCATCAGCTTTCTGATTTCATGATTGATGCTAGAACCTGGCTTCTTTTTTTACCGTTTTAGGTTACCTATCAGCTCAAAATTCTAGTAACGGCATTATTCTCAGTATTCATGCTAAAGAAACGTTTGGTCGTAACTCAATGGATTGCATTGCTATTTTTGATGATTGGTGTAACTTTAGTACAATGGCCTAATGAGGAAGAAGCTGAACAAGAGCCAAAAGACAATAATCGTATAATCGGATTATTCGCTGTGATCACATGTTGTATTTTAAGTGGCTTTAGCGGTGTTTATTTTGAAAAATTAATCAAAAGCACACCACAGTCCCTTTGGATTAGAAATATTCAGCTTAGTTTTTTCGGTTTCCTTCTCGGTGCAGCCGCTGTTCTATTTCAAGACTTTACATTAGTTCGAATGCATGGTTTTTTTCAAGGCTATAATTTTATCACTTGGGTGGTTATTTGGTTACATGCAGCGGGTGGTATAGTTGTTGCTTTGGTAATGAAATATGCGGATAATATTTTAAAAGGCTTCGCGACATCTGTTTCAATTGTTCTCTCTACAATATTTTCTTATTGCTTGCTACAAGATTTTACCCCTAGTTTAACTTATTTCTTAGGCGCTTCAATTGTCATATTCTCAACAATATTGTATTCAGTTTGAGGTTAATTTAAGACAGCTATTTATTTAGTTTCTGATATAACTTCATAATAAAATTTGGAAGATTCGACTTTCTGAGTTGAAAGTAACAGAGTCAACGTTTGAATACTCAAACTTTTTGTTGATTTTTTTATTAGATATTGTTTGTTATTATAATAACTATTGTTTGTTCGATTGAATTCACAAAGACAAGCTGCTCGCTTTTCGTTTCATACATTCGATTTTGAAATGAATGTTGTTGTTCATTAAACAATGATTTTGAAATTAGAAACAAACTTTTTATCTCTTCTTAGATCGTATGCATAAGAGTTCAGATGATTGACGAACCGTAGATAGAAATGAATAATCGAGATCCTCTTCACAAGTAGAACGTACACATTACAAAAGTAGAAGAGAAAGAAATTAAAAGACGCAAATAAAGTAAACTCGATCTTGAAATTAAGTTTTGCACCACTTTTCGTTTTTGAAAGGTTTTTTTATGTTCGATGAATGAAAAGAAAGCAAAAAAGTTGAACTATAAGTGAGCAATAGAAAAAGAAGAAGACGAAGACGTGAACGCTGATTAAATAGGCGATGATTTATGAAAACAAAGTTAAGCTCCAGTCGAAGAACAAGTCTTGAATCCGCTTTTTTCGCATTTGCAACGAACTACCTTTACACTGAAGCGGCGATTTTGTGTCCACAAAAGTGGAGAATTTTCGACTCAAAACTTTTTTTTGTGCGCACCATATTTCGACCAAATGAGAGTTTCAATCATTGCTCATTCGTGAAGATTTCATTCAAAATTTGAGTGCTTAATGTTATGATGATGAAAGAGAGATTATTCTTCGACTTGAGAACAATTATTGTTCTGTTCTCACTTATGAACGGAATTTTGTCACAATCGAAGAACGAATCGAGTATACTTTCAGGTGAGGACGAAATTCATTTTTTCGCTTTCAAATTAGCGCAGAATATTTACAGAAAACAGTTGAAAAGTAAAGCGAATGTAACAAAAATGAAAGCCTTTCAACAGCCGCAAGGGTCAACAAACTACAATCGAGAAACAAAATCTCCTGCCGTTTGACTTTGACCTTTAACTTGAGCTTTCATTGTAAGCAATGTATATTCATTGTGCGGCTATTTTCTGCAAACTTGTATCGAGAAAAAAGGGTTAAAAAAAGCAAATAATTCTGCTGGTTTTTCCATTTCACATTTCAAAGTTGCGGCGAAATGCAGTACAATAGCCTTTCCCTGGTTACATGCTTTGAGACATTGAAAATTTACTTCCGAAACTTCGCTGGTCATTGACCCTCGAAGATCTCTGTGAAGACTTTTGCTTCTTTCGTGCGTTCGCATAAAATTTTCTGAAACAAGTAATCACTTCTTTTAAAATGTTACAGACATTTGGGGTACGTTGACGCATTCCGAGAAGACATCAACGTGTCCGGGCGAATGCATACACGCTATCACTTCAATATTTTGCGATCATGTTCTCGAAGAAGTCACTTGTGGACCGAACTATTTGCGATGCTGTGTTCCGAGTGATCTCTCCTACGGAACACCTGTCGAAACTTCACCGCCGCTCGGCGATGAGGAAGAAAACATTTCAAATGCGACTTCATCGAGCGCTTTAAAACTTTTGACCACCGCGAACGCAACGCAATCAATTTCATCGACTTTCATCTCATCAACAGAAACGCCAGGAACACAAACATCTCAAGCATCCACTCAAACTACGCCCTTATTTATTGACAACATATCTTCAACCTCTGCGATTAGCATTCACTGTCCCGGTGTTTGTGTGAAAATTCAATATGCACGTTATTGCGGTAATATCATGAGTAATGGTCGTTGCGTAAACGAAGGCGAAGCTTGCTGTCTACAATCAGAAATCGATTCAACGAACAATACGAAACATGTTTTCGCAGCGTTCAATAATCAAACTGAGAATGGAAAAAAAGCAGAAAACATTGAAAGCAATGATGAAATTAAATTCACGAAAAATGAAATAAGCACCGAATCGAATATTTTAGAATCTTCAACGAATTCTTTGCCCAACTGCGAAGGAACGTGCGTTACACCTATTTTCAGTTTACTTTGCGATAGAATCGATGACACGAAGTATTGTCCGAATGAAGGTAGCTGTTGCGTTGAGACGGAAGACTCAACAATAGCATCAACATCAACCACCACTACTTTAGCACCTACACCCACCCCCTGTGCCGGCAGATGCATTCCGATCATATTAAGTGGAGTATGTGTCCGGCCGGCAGAACTTATTTTCAAAACAAGCACTTGCATGAGTGGCACAGTTTGCTGTCAAACGGCTTCATCGGCGCAAAATGAAGCGAGACCTGAACATATTTCGATTAAACCAACAGGCCCCTCAAAACATGCAACACCTCCATCACTTGTTTTCATTCCCCAGCCATTTCCTCCTCCTCCACCTCTACCAAATATTCCCCAACATGCTTCTAATTCTAAAATCCCGCCGAATGTTCATGTCTTTCAAAGACCAAAAATACCTTCAAACTTTCCTGTTCAAAGTCCTACATCTCTGTTATCTTCTTATCCCACTCCAACTCCAATAAACGCAAACAGACCACCACAAGAAACGTTTGAAAAAGTTAAAATATCTTCAAGTGATGCACCTAAAGATGTTTCTACCGAAACAAATCCAGTAATTCAACCAACGCCGGGAGGTCCTCCATTTTGTCCCGGTCTTTGCATTTCTCCTCTTATTCGTTTTACTTGTTTTGGCGGCAATGCAATTTATCCAAAATTTCAATGCACAAAACAAGGGCAAGTATGTTGCGCGTCGACAACAGACATTCAGGCATACGAAGCAAACATAGTCTCAAATCCCATCAAGAATTGGAATTCGCAAGCATTTGTCGCCAACGTTAGTTCTCCCATCGTCTCGAACACCTCACCAATAATCAAATGTACGAATTTATTGAACGAACGAATGAATGAATTCACAAATATTTATTCAATTGTTTTAATTAGTTCCTCCAAAGCATCTTCATCCTTACATATGCGGAGTTAAAGGCACTCATAGAAGGCAATCACCAAGAATAGTCGGTGGATTAGATGCATTACCCGGAGAATGGTGTTGGCAAGTTGCTCTCATCAATTCACAGAACCAATATTTGTGTGGTGGCGCACTTATAGGCGCCCAATGGGTTTTAACAGCAGCTCACTGCATTACATCGTAGGTTTTAAATACAATCAGGGACCAGAAAATCAAGGTAACATTGTTTGTAAACACTTCATTAAGTGTCTGCAAACAATGTTCAGATTTTCGTGTCTTTGATTATTATTTGAGAATTTTTGAAGAATAAAAACGATTTCACTTTTTTTTAAAGTTTGGTACGAAATGCCGAACCCATTTATATTCGCGTTGGTGATTACGATTTGACTGCTAAATACACAAGTCCACGTGCACAAACACTAAAAGTGAGCACAACTTACATTCACCATAATCACAATACGCAAACTTTGGACAATGATATCGCTCTGCTCAAAATGGAGTTTCCTGTTGAATTGAGCGAATCAATCTGTTTGGTTTGTCTTCCTGCGCGTGGCACAAATGCAAAAGCAGGAAAGAAGTGTACAGTTACTGGTTATGGCTACACATCTGAATGTGAGTAAAGAAATTTAAGCTAATTTAAAGCGAAATAATTCAAAATCGATGAACAATTTTCATTTAGCGGGTCCAATCGCTTTAAAAGTAAGAGAAGCCGAAGTTCCGATTGTCGATGATCAGGAATGTAGCGTTAAAATAAATGTGGTCACAGAAAAATTATTCATTTTACCGACAAGCAGCTTTTGCGCCGGGGGTGAAGCGGGAAATGACGCTTGTCAAGTACGATTGTGAATTTTTCTCATGTTTATTCGTATTAATTTCATTTTTTTAAAACTCAGGGCGATGGTGGTGGACCTTTAGTATGCGAAGTGGATGGCTATTATGAATTGACTGGTTTGGTTAGCTGGGGATTCGGTTGCGGCCGTCAAAACGTGCCCGGGGTCTATGTTAAAGTGTCCAATTTTATCGGATGGATAAATCAAATAATAAGTGTTAATAATCAGTGAATTCAAACTTGTAATTTAAAAGGAAATTCATTAATTTATAACTGAATTAATTTAAATTCCGTCAACTCATTCATTAATCACCTCGCGTTAACTATTGTATAGAAAAATGTAAAAGAGCGAAAAACAAGATTAAATCATGAAACAATATCATCGATGCCAATGTCCCATAAATGAAAATCTGGAAAATCCTGAGTGTGTTTCAACGACATTTAGTAAATTTACTTTAACCCAGTTTACTTATTTTGTCGTGAAACAAAAAGCGTAAAAGAAGAGAAGTGAAATTGAAAACGAGCGATGCGAAACAGCGAATAATATCGCCTTAAAATGAAAATTATATCAAAAAGCAGTTGAAAAGCGATAAGATTCGAAGCAAATCCGGGACCATGATGACTAAATGACGAGAAAGAAGAAGAAAAAAAAATTGAGGTCAATATCTTCTCGAATGAAAATTTTGCGCAAAGTTTTGTGAAATTATTTTTATCGAAATGCGAGGTAAAGCAAACAAATGAGTAAAAAAAAGTTCGAAAACAAGCGAAAAAGTTTTCACTTCTTTGAACTTCAATTCACGACGAGTATCCTTTTAATATTCTCTCCACCTCCAGAAACATAAAAACTCCAATTGAGTCTGCTTATGCAATATTTTTTAGGTCACTTGTGGCTATCGAAATATGGGTCACCAGGTAGCAGTGAATATTACTCTCGAATGTTGTCATTTCTGTTTTAAAAGACATGAAACCGAAATAATCTGATTTTTATTTCACCTTTTACTTCACTTCTTCGCTGTTTGTACCGATTATCGAACGTATTATGTCCACTGTTCGCGATGATCTCGAATAGAATCAACTTTTAAATCGGCATTTTACGTTATCTGTAAAATGGTTTGTACAAAATTCGTTTGATTTCATTTTAAAGTAAAGTGAACTTTGTGAAAGCAGTTAAAAGCAGCGCGACTCTTGCTTCTCAACGCTTTGATCGCAACTCAAATGCTTTTAATAATTAAATGCGAAGAAAACAAAGCTCGGCAAAGCTGTGAGTACTTTTCTTTTAATCATTATTGTAGCTTTCAAATTTTAGCTTCAAAAAAATTCAATTTTAAGTTTTTTTTTAATTTTTAGTTAGTTTTTTAGCTTCAATGCGTACAAAGAGTTTTTCGATGTTTTTAGGTAAAAATAACAATGAAATTGCCAAGTGTTTGATTTTGTCGAAAGCATTGTGTTAGTGAGCGATGAAAAAATAAAAACCAAATTCAATGTTCATTCCATCAAAGTCATAATAATGAGCAAAAAGCGAATGAATAGCAACTTTTTGTAAAATAATGAAAAAATGAATATTGTGCAAGTTCAATTAATTGCAAACATTTAAATTTGCAAATAGTACACAAACTCATTGATAGGGTTTCATTCGAATCGAAATAACAGTCGACGAACGACTTTCTACTCAAATATAGTGCGGCCACTGTTTAACAATGTAAATCTAAATTTTTGTCGAACTCCGGATGGGTATCCGGGAGAATGCGGTGATTTACGACGGTGCATTTGGTTGGTGTTCAACATGCAATTACTTCGTCAGTCAGTTTGCTTTCGCAATCTCGTTTTTCCCGGCGTTTGTTGTCCAATTCCGCTATCTGCTACAGTAAGTTGCATACAATTTTTTTTTTTGCCAATTCGGGATATGAAAACGTCCAATCTCTCGAATAGACCACGACAGTAAAACCTTATGAACCTGAAATTACCTCGACAACAAGCACAGAAATGCCATCGATCACTACACTTGATTCTGAAGAAAGTTCAACGCACAAAGTAGTAACAACATCAACTCCATTAAGCACACATTCACATTCAACAGCTTCATTGCCTTTGCAAAGACCATTACGACCGCAATGGGTCAAGCCGATCACTTTGGAGCCAATTTTACCGCAGAGAGATAATGTCACTAGCAGAGGTACAATCGTTTCTTAAAAAAAATATTCGCGAATTTTACGAGTGATGCATGGGTATTTTCAAAAAAATTAAATAATAGAGCGAATCGAAGTTATTTCGTTTGCTTTCTTCAACACAAAAATCAATAAAGGAAAAATTTTACGGATTCAACAATAAATATAACAGAATTTAGCAAAAAAAAAAATAAGCGAACCAAATCATCAATGAGGAAAGAGAGCGCAATTAACGACAGCAAACGCGATGAAGAATTTGCAAAACGAGAATTTTCAATTATGAAAAAATTGAAAATGTGAATGAGTACATTTTTCTTTGTGAACGACAAAATGTTTTGTTACAATTGTTTCTCAGTTTGACAAAAAAAAAGAGAATAGAAAGCAAATACGGCGAAGTCAGTAAATTTAGTGTTTTCTTCTTTTTAACACACATTCAAAACACACAAAAAAAACTTGAAGCTTGAAAAATGATTGATCACTGCGATGAACAAAATGCGAAATTTACGGTGTTCTTAAATCTACCACGTTTAGTTTATACTTATAAAGCAAAAAAAATTTTCAGACCTTACAAAAAACTGTTGTTGTTGCAAATAAACGAGCGAAAAGTTTAATCCTTCTCACCTCTGTTTATTCGATTTACGACACTCTGACGAATCTCATTGAAGCAAATAATTGAAAAAAAATTCAATTGAAAGAAGATAGAAATCGCATTTCATTCAATTGCAAGGCTCGCAATTCAATTGTGTCTCAAATTTTATCATCGATGACCCTGTTTTGCTGTACACTTTTGCAGTTTTTAGCAAAATCTATCGCAAAGCGAACAAAAATTTTTGTCACAAACAGTTGAAGTATTACGAAACTTAAAACTTTATTTAGAAACGCTATCAAAAAGAATCACTCGTAGAAAAATGTAAAACTTTAGAATCAATTAAAATGTTTCTCGTTATTAAATTTTAGAATTCGAATGTGGTAAAGCGGGAAGAGACGCACGCATAGTTGGCGGAATCGATGCACGACCAGGACAGTGGCCGTGGATGGTTATAAAAACACAAAATTCAATTAAATTATTTAACCGTTTGTTTTCAATAATCGCAGGCAGCGATATTCCTGGACAAGCAAAAAGGAAGGGAATTCTGGTGCGGAGGTGCTTTGATCAACGAACAATATGTTCTGACAGCAGCTCACTGCCTCTCAGATCCTCGAGGATTTAAGTAAATTATTCACGATTTACGCAGTTGAATCATCGATTCTTTCATCTCGTAGATATCAAACATATCAATTGACCGTAAGGTTGGGAGATCATCATCTTTATAAAAGCGATGATGGCGCTCAGCCTCAAGAGTTTAAAGTAAGCGAAGTGCAACAGCATCAGTTCTTTCAAAGGCACGGCTTCTTTAATGATATCGGTTTGATTAAATTAAGCGAAAAAGTGAAATTCGATGATTTCATTCGTCCAATTTGCTTACCTCTCGCACGCGATAAAGATCGCGATCTCACCGGCTACATGGCAACTGTTTTAGGTACTATAATCGCCTATCTTGCCATTCGAATGAAGTCACTTGCAAAACTTTTCCTCTTTACAAAAGGATGGGGTACACTTTACTACGGAGGTCCGGGAAGCGGTGTACTTCAGCAAGTCTCAATGCCAATTTGGGATAACAAAGACTGTGATAAAAGATATTTTCAGCCCATAAACAAAGGATTTCTGTGCGCCGGCTACACGGAAGGCGGTAAAGATGCTTGTCAGGTAAAGAAGCTCGTTGAGCATCTAAGTTTGCGAAGCTGATGAATAATTTCGAAAAAGGGAGATTCTGGTAGTCCTTTAATGGTCGCTGATCCAAATAGACGCTGGACTATTTATGGTATTGTGTCATTTGGAAACAGGTGCGCTCAACCAGGCTATCCTGGCGTCTACACACGTGTAACCGAATATCAGAGTTGGATTGAGCGTTATTCAACTGTGAACTGATTGCCAAATATAAATACTGTTGATTCTAATTTATGGTTGTCAAATATTGAAAAATCTAATTTTTTCGAATGAAATTCATAGAAGAAAAGTCGTTTTCAGAACGAAAAAAGTAATGCGAGCGAGATAATGTCAAACTGGATATAAAATTTTTAACGTCGGGCTTTTGATTTGATTTCACTATGTTTGTGTTCGATTCGGTCGAGACAATTTATTTATTTGTTGCCAGATTAAAGGATTACTGAGAAATGGCTTTTGTCAATTTAACAATAAATTATGATTTGAATTCGAATTCTGTGAACGTTGAATCTAATTTTGCAATCAGCGAATCGAGTGATGGTAATGTTTTGAGTGATGGTTCGTATCCTGTTTAATGCCGTGATCTTCCGTCGAAATTTTCTGTATCCTTATTTCAATAACATAAAGTACCCGAAAATAAAAGCGACAGATGCACGTCCCGTTTCCGCTAAACACGGAGGGCGGTTTTTGAGAAAATTACGAATCTCAAAAAGTTTCTCTCACTTTGTTTTTCGCAAGGTTCAGGAATGTATGTATTGAATCCGATTCCATTGTTTTTGCTGTTTGGATTTTTTTCGTGTTCACTTTTCACGAAGACAGGTAATCTTTCAAGTCTACGCGAATACACTTTATTCTTTTCCGTTTTGATTCTTGAAGATGCTCAACAAGATGACAGCGAGCGAAAAAGTTGTCTAGAGTTCGATGGCGGACGAATTTATAAGGGACCATGTAGAGTTAAAAGAGGTTACTTAGTGCCCGAACCAGAGCCTTTCCCCGGTTTCGGTGGAGGGTATGGCGGAGGATACGGCGGAGGTTACGGCGGAGGTTATGGAGGTGGTCCAGAAGTGGGTGCATTGATTAAGCCCCAACGTGGACGTTTTAGACCCAATAGACAAAAAATCGGTGGTGGAGGTTATCCGGGGCTTGGCTATCCTGGTGGAGGTGGATACCCTGGTCAAGTATATCCTGGTGGCAATAGATATAAAGGTGGAGGAAGAGGACAATATCCAGTTGGTCCAAAACCACCAATTGGTGAACCGGACTCCATCAAAAAAGGATTGGTGGTTGAAAATTTATCGCCTTGTCAGACAACAGACGGTCTTCCAGGAGTGTGCAGAAGCCCAGCTTATTGCTTCTCTCAGTATGATGATATTGAGCAATATATCGCAAATCAATGTAAACAGCACAATGGACTCACTGGAATTTGTTGTCCAGACGTTATTCGGGAACCTAACATACCACCTTGTTAGTCAACAAAATAACAAATATAAAAATTGATTTTTTCAATTTAGTGCCAATAAGAATTCCTCGAATACAAAGGTTCACGGCAAAAGTTCCGCACGTTTCTATAGAGGATGTAAACTATGCGGCTGAAGAAAGTCGAAAAATAGTGAGCAAACAGTTGGAACTTGAAGTCGAACTTGTTCGAAGAGGTAAAGTTATAGTTTGCTTTTTTACATCAAATTTTCATGTGAATCAAATGAAAATAGGAATCATACAAACGCCTAACTCTATGGAAGCATATCATCAAGCATTTTTTGGTGGCCCAGATCCAGTTAACCGAAAATTAGCCAAAGATGGATTGATCGCGCTTGAAACAACAATCCAAATTGCAAAGAGGTAACCAAGGGGTTTCTAGATTTTTACCTGCAATTAAAAATTTTAAATTCTAGATTCGGTTTAAAACCACATCAAGCAAGAGATGGACTTCAAAGATTTACGCTTAAAGACACTACTGTGGCCGAGCACTGTATTCCTATACCCAGATGTGTGAAAAGCAAATATCGAACAATCGATGGACATTGTAATAACCTTAACTACCCTCTTTGGGGTCGATCTCTCACACCTTTCATTCGCTTGGTGCCACCCGCATACTTTGACGGACTCAATGAACTTCGAAAAGCTTCGGATGGTGGAGATTTGCCAGGACCCAGAGAGGTCTCAGTGCATTTAGCAACTGATTATGATATTCCTGAAAGACGATTTACGCTTTTGGTAATGCAATGGGGACAATTTATCGATCATGATTTAACGCTTACCGCTTCCACTCGAAGTAAGTTATCTCCCTAGATAAGATAAATTTAAAAAAAAATCGAAAATTTTAGTTGACAGTGATCGCGGTGAAGGAATAACCTGCTGCAGGGAGGAGCTTTCTCGAAATCCACAATTTATGCATCCAGCTTGTCAGCCTATTCGCATTCCTCGCGATGATCCATTTTACAGAAGACACAATCACTTTTGCAATAACTTTGTCCGCAATGCTCCTTCTCCTAGACATGGCTGCACATTAGGTTTGAATTTGCAAATTCTTTTGTTGAATATTTTGTAAATGGATTGCTTCTCTAACTAGGACCACGTGAACAAACAAATCAACTTACAAATTATATCGATGGCTCAATGGTTTATGGCTCGACAGATGAAAGAGCCAAATTCCTTCGATTGAAAAAAGGAGGTCAGTTACATTTTCGTATCTCATCTGAATTATTTGCGTTCTCTTGAAGGTTTGCTAAGGTTTGAAATTATAAATGGCGTCGAACATTTGCCATATGATTCGGCGAACAAGAGCGATGAGTGTGCCATTCCACCGGCTCAAACTCGAAGAGGCTTACAATGTTTTGTCGGAGGTACGTCATTTCAAGTTTAATTTTCACTTAAACTTATTTTGAACTTTATTGAAGGTGATGTTCGAGTTAACGAACAGACAGGATTAACTATTCTACATATCCAATGGTTGAGAGAACATAATCGAATAGCGAAAATTTTGGCTAAATTAAATCCTCACTGGGATGATGAAATACTATACCAAGAAACACGTCGTATCGTAGGTGCAGTTATCCAAAATATTAATATAAACGAGTGGACGCCTCTTATTTTGGGTAATTTAATCTTATTTCAAAGTTTAGAAATTTCCAAAAAATGATAATATTAACATTAAGGTCGAAGAGTGATGAAAGAATTCGGATTATTACCACAACCTAAAGGTTTTTCATATGATTATGATCCGAAACTTAATGGTGGTATTATAAACGCTTTCGCAACTGCTGTCTATAGATTCCACACATTAATTCAGGTTAGTACTCAATAAAGAATAATATGTTTGAACTTTTTCATTTCAAAGGGGATGTATAAATTAATGACGAATGAAGGACGAGTTACTGAGATCTTAATGCTGCGAAATCTTTTTAATAATCCCGAGAGTGTGTATCGCAAAGGAGCTTATGATGAATACTTAAATGCTCTCACAGGCCAACCATCACAGACATTTGACCAACTTTTCAGTCAAGAGGTAGCTTTTTATCGTAAAAAAAGATTATTTAGCACCTTTCTTTGATAGTTGACAAATCACTTGTTTCAAGAACACAATGAGACATTCGGTATGGACTTGATATCTCTTAACATTCAAAGAGGAAGAGACCATGGACTGCCTGGTTACAATGCATACCGAAAAGTTTGCGGGATGCCTCCAATAAGAAGTTTCCAAGAACTTAATAACGTGATGAGAAAGGGTTCTGCTCAAATAATGGCAAAATTATATCGGTAGAGTGAAATTAGAATTAATTAATCATTTCTACCTTAATCATTTATTAGTTCTGTCGATGATATCGACTTATTTATTGCGGGTAACCACGAAAAACCTCTGCCAGGTGGTGTGGTTGGGCCAACATTTGCTTGCGTTTTGGCAGAACAAGCACGACGTAATAAACTGGCTGACAGATTTTGGTTTGAAATCGGCAAACAACCACATTCTTTCACTGAAGGTAATTTTAATATGATCATTTCATAATCAAACTAATTCAAATTTTTAACATGGAAAAGCGCAACTTAATGAAATACGTAAAGTTAGCATGGCTTCGGTCATCTGTGACAACAGCGATACAATTGATCGAATGCAACCACTCGCATTCTTACAACCATCGAAATGGTAAATAAGTAGCTGTATTTATTGCACCATCTTTTACAACTTTTTTTCAAAAGGAACCCGAAAATACCATGTGACAAAATACAGCGAATGAATTTCGAGCTCTGGAAAAATGAGCCTGTTTTCGGTACTGGTTATTAAGTGTGTTTGGATTTGTAAAATAACAACAACGGTGAAAAGAAATATCGAATATAAATAATATCGCAATAAATAATTTTTTTACGTCTAATACTTGTCACTTTTTAACGAGTTTGCAGATATTCCTTTTTTGCTTGAGAACGTTCTGTGTGCAAGAATATCACTTATAAGTAGTTTACAATCCAAACTTTCACTAAACAATTAGTGCTTGATTTAAGCTTATATCTCATAAGTCTTCATTGTCCAACGTTAGTACTCTCGTAAACGATCTTGTAAGATTGATCTTATTACCAATTAGATCAAGTGCTTTTCTTCAATTTCGATAATTCTTGACCAACTTTCAACCTAATCAATTGCATGCATGACAAAGCATCCTCCAGTGAATCATGTCCACTAACTGTTCAGTAATAAATTAATAAATTGAATGGAAAACAAGATTTACCTTCGTCTTGAATGATCTTTTTCAAATATTCAGCTGTTAAAGTTTTCAAAGCTCTACGATAAGGAAGTCCTAGTTTATGAGGGAAAACAGCACAAGTGTCGATTACAGTTTCATGAACCAACTTCAAAGCTTTGAAATCACTGTCGAGGCTGTGTCCAATAAGTATTGTTTCGCTGTTTATTAAGTTAAGAAGCTTTTTTTGCACATCTTCAAGAGTTGTGGTAACTGAATCTAAATCACCTTCTTGAATTCCACTAAATTTCGTATTATAATCTAAAATTGTATGCTTCGGCTTAACCAATGATTCGTAAACTGTTTTACAATTATGATCAATCACAGAAACACGAGTTAATTCAAGACCAATGGTAGTGTAACACTAAATGAAAAATATCGTAAAAATGATAGAACAATTGAATGAATTTATTATAAAAGGGTTTATATACCAAAATTACCCATGCAAGATAAACCCTTTTATAATAAATTTATTCAATTTTATATACCATTTCACAATCCAGAGCATATATGCCGTAGAACCCATCTTTTGGGGTATTTGTAGAAGAAGTAGATACGTAGCCTTTGAAAAGATCAGGATGTCCATAGCCGTCGGAAACATGAGATTTTGCTGTACAGCACCCTCCGGAGTTTGAGTCCCCTTTACAACATGAATATTTACGTTCAACGCTTTTATTAACTAAAATTTATAAATTCAATTTTTACGAAAAAAATTGTTTCTCATGAAGTAATGCTTACATCGTTCATTCCAGAGACGTCCATTGTGAAAGACACAAGTTTCACGTTTAATCGGAACCCCTTTTTCATTCACTTGGAAAGCAGTTCGACATCTCGAACAAATTCGTCGCGATGACATAAAATTATTTTTCACTTTGTTATCAGGCAAAGGATAAATAACTTCATCTTTAACATCAGGATTTTGTACCGGATATCCATATTCTCTGAGCTGATCTTTAGAAAGGACGAATTTTTTCAACAAGTTGTAAAGCATCGAATCTGACAAATCTTCTAATCTAAGCGGTTTATCACGTTTCTCTATGCTGCAGTTAGATGCCTGTGGTCCATTAAGAATAGTTTCGTGTGAGACTAAACGATTGCCTATTTTTGTCGAAGATTCAATTTTAGGTTGCTTCTTATCGACCATACCATCGTTTTTTATTCCTGCTTCATCACGCAATCGTTTGATTAAATTTGCAGCTAAGTTAACATAAATGGCTTTGTTGTTGCTCCTATTGTACACCACTTTCTCTTCTTCTAAAGCCTATAAAATTCGACTCAATCAAAATTATAACAAAACATCGTAAAGGTTTACTCTATCATAAGCTTTTTTGATATCTGCACAACATTTTACGCATTCATCAATGATCAAGTTGAGATAACGCTGGCGTATTGATATTGGCACTTTCCCACCAAACTCAGTGGGTAAAGTCGGTCGTTTAATTTCTTCGATCGGGTTTTCTTTTTTTGTGGGCACAACTGATGTAGTGTGAGGTACTTTTGAAGGAGGGGCTAGGATTGGTTTCAAATTATGAGCAATTCTCTTCTTGCCATATGTCTAGGAAAAAAGGCCTTAAAAGAAGCAGCATAAATTTTAGTTACTTCTATTGGTTTTGTTTGAGTTGTTCTAGAAGAATTTAAAAATCGATTGAACATAACTTGTGCAGGAGAAAGCTTGTTTTTCTTCGATATTATTGGTACTTTTTGTGCCTAAAACAGATATATTAGAATTTAATCTCAATATCATACGATTTACCGATCCATCAGCTTGTTTGTGGGCTATACGTGCTTTTTTCGTCGGAATCGTGCAGGATTCAGCAACTAACTCACTATTACTATGTTTAATTGTATCTGATTTGCTCGTTGAAGGGACTTCGGGTGTTGGATTTTTCTCATCGTCAGAAACATTAATATCAGTGCTGTCTTCAATGCATTCAATATCACTTTCATCTGATTGAACGGATGTTTTATCTATGCTCTTAAGAGTTAGTGACTGATCTTCATTTTGCTCTTCCCTGGTGGAATCGTTTCCCAATTTAAACTCCGTTTCCTGTTTGTTTGATGAAGCAGTCTTTGTTTTAGTTTCCTCTTTAGTTTCATCTTTTGAAACAGCAATTTCATCCTCTTCTGCTACTTTAGATTTATCATTACTCTTTGACAAAACTTGATCTTGCTGTTGTTGCTGCTGTTTACTCGCTTTTAATTTTTGCAATTCACTAATCGGTGTCGGTTTATATTCGGGTACTACAGGTTTGGCAGCGGTTGCTTTACGCTTCGCAACAGTGTCCGCACTCGATACGGTTTTGTAAAGCGGCGTCGGAACATATGTAGGAATCGGATTTGAAGTGCTTTTCGCGTGTTTAAAGTGACAATACGGCCGTTCGCACAAACCGTTTTTGAAGAATGGACATATATAAGTGTTGAAGTAACCACTCGATTGAAGCATTGTTTTGCGCCCCTTTCTTCGCTTCTTTTTACTCTTCGAGCTGTTCTTTTGTAAATGACGCGCAAACAAAAAGTGAGCGGTTAATAAATAATAAAATAATCATTTTTAGAATGAAAAAATCAAAGCCAAAATGAATGCAAACAAAAAACAGTTTTACGCCACTTTTCAACAAAAGCGAATTTCGAATCGACGGCGACGGGTGCTTCGCAAAGCGCGCCTTTCGAATCGAATCTTGCGTTTGACACTTGTTGTCAGCTTTTCACTTTTGCGATTTGTGTTTTAAACGTATTGCATTATTTTTATTGTTTCGATTTCTCGAAGAAAAAACCTAATTTTCAGCTGATTTTAAACCAAATTTAGGTTTTTCCTTTAAGAAAAGCAAATGTAAATAAAAACAGGGTGCGGTTTCAAGCGAGAAGGCGGAGCCAAGAATCAAAACATGAAACGTAGTCTTCTACGTTCTTCGAGGAAAGTCGCGAGTCTTTTCTGAATTTCGCGGACGAAGTGTCCACTCATAGTTTAATGTGCGTCTCAATCTTTTTTCATAGTTAAGAAGTTGCAGAAGCATTGTTCAAATATTGTTTGTAATCGCGTGTAAATAATAATTTAATCGATCAGCTGTTTGACGCAAATTGACAAAATGAGCAACGATCGAATGTTTACATTGTTCAAAGGCACACTTCACTCGATTTTTCTCGAGAATGGATTTCAGCCAATATTGGAGCCGACGTTTGACGACAATCAACGTTACAATGCGAGTTACGAGCGAAGCTGCAGTCAGACATTACAAGGCAGACGCTATCGCGTAGTATTCGACGTGATCGCGATCCCTATGTCGTCCACCATTTTAATATGTCGCGGTGCCGTTCGAAATGGTAACGTTGCCACCATCAATCTGAAAGTGAATGCAAACGATTCTTTCGAAGCGATCATAAAAGCTTTTCGTCAAAATTTTGTTTTCAAATTAATTGATTCTGTTTCGCCAACAATCGACCAATTGTTACCAGAATTAAAGATAAAGGTTTTGCTTAAGTTACCGATAACCGACATCGGAAGAGTGGCCTGTCTCAATCATTGTTGGTATCAATCGTGTGGAGCGGATCTCCTATGGCGATTACTGCTAAAGCGAGACTTTCCGGATTTGTTCCGTCAGGTAACTAACAAATCCGTCAAAAATTGGCGAGAGCTATATAAAGAAGAGTATTTGCGAACGCGAAGACAAACAGAGTATCTCCAGCGACGTAGTTTGCCATCTCCGCCGAATTTACTCGCACTTCCACCTGCATTACCATTACTTCCAGGTTCGTTTCGCAATCCATCATTGTTCTTCATACATCCAAGACCAAATTTCAATTCACCTCGTGGATTAGATCCCTATTCACCTGCCGGCTTAGCACGACCACATTTTCAACATCCGCATGGTTTCAATGGTTATAACTCAGACGGGAACGATTCTGACTAATTAATGTTTTATTTAAATTCATGTGTGATATTAAAATCGTAAAAAATAACATCACTGGTCTTGAATGTGAAATATTCATTTCATTGTCTACATTTCAAATGAGGCGTTTTTCAAGTTGTGTAAAAATTGAAGGTCAGAAATATTTTTTAAATTGTTGTTTTATTTTGTCAATGATCGAAGAGTGTTAAACTAAACTTTCACGAAGTATTATTTAGATCTTGAATTTAACTTAAAATTATACCTAACCTTATTTTTAACTTTATCAATTTTCAAATTTTTAGGAAGAAGCATAAATGAAGTTATCGAAAAAGAGTGAAATAAAGTTTTATCCATTTTCTCGAAGAAAAAAGCTGACAAAATAATTTTATGTTTACATTTTAGGAAGAAAGTCATTCAAACATGACTCTCTATTAAATTTTATAAAAGTTTCAAACTTTCATGTAAAACATCACTGCGATTAACTGTTAATAACTTAACTGCGCTTTCATAACTTTGTTAAAGATTAAATGCAATTATATTCTGTACTACTCTGTACCAATCTATTCAAAAATTATTTTTCTTCACGCTAAGCTTTTGTAATTTTTATTTCTAACTTATTAATATCACATTTACTTGTGTAACTTTGGCAAATCTTTCTTCATTTGTACCTAAAAATTTTTATTTGTACCTTTTTCGATAGAATAAAAAGCACTTTCAAAGTATATGATGTAGTGAAAACGTGGTCGGTCCCCAACTAACTCCATTAACCCCTTTAACATTGACCTCACCAAATGAAATTAATTTTAATACGTAATTAAAATCTTAAATTTTTTATAGTAAAGTTTAAAGTTCAACATATGATCACAAAATCTTGAACTTTTATGAATTGAGTTGTGCTTCTAATATAAAGCAAAAAATTCTCTTTGCTATAATTTAAGTAACAAAAGTTGAAACTATTTTGCTGGTCGAATCTGAGGATGCGGGCCTCCCTCAGAATTGCCTTAAATGCATTCTTTTAAGGGTAATTTAACTTGTAGAGTTCACTTTTAAAAGTTTTAATTGTTGGAAATGGACCGTTCTTGAGAGAGATAGTCTAAAGTTAAAAAATTTTGCACACAACTTCTATACGCAAAGCAATACATAGTGAAACGTGATTTTTAATCAGCCCAAGCTCACCTGATTGCGAGATTTTCAGGTCAAATATGAGCACCACTTTCAACACTAAGTCTATTGGTTCAAATCCACTTTTGGCTTTTTCGCTTTTCTATAGATTTTAATTTTTTTTTCGAAATTGCTTCTTCAAAAGCAATTAAAATCAAAGATCATTGATCATCTATGCACTCTTCTATATGGCTTCCTCTTATAGGTCATTTTTGGATCATTTCAAAAGTATTTAAAAAGTGGTACACTCGTATCCAATAAAATCTTTTAACTTTAAAACACGCTTTATTGTAAAGCGATAGAGTGAAAGATTTTATTGGATTCGATTGTACAATAGTCAGAGCGTTGAAAACATATTACCATGTCATATTAAACAATTTTTACATTATTTGTAGTCAAATATTTATATTTTATTGACAAATTTTTAATTTTATTTCAAAAATAAAATCAGAGAAAGAATTTCAAAGCAAAAAACAAAAAGTTAAGTTAAAATTTTCGGCAAAATAGTAGAGGCAAATTTGGATTTGAACCAAAAGTATTTATGTTGAACGCTCTTCTCGACACCACTAGTCTATCAAACTTTCTGTCATTTGTTTTCAACTATTTTAATATTTATTAAATTTAATGTCTTATCTTTGACCTGAAGTATTTTAAACATATGGTTAGCAAGAATTTGGTTTAAAATAGGAAGTAAAAATTGATTGATTTCCAATAAATTCAATTAAATTAAATTTTGATAGCTTAAACTTTGTAAAGAATTGAAAAAATCGCTCTGTAAATAAAATTAGTGAAAAACTGCTTTCTTGTAAAAATAATCAACGCGAACTGTTTGTTAATAAATGGTAACCGACAGTTAATATTTCCTGTGTGAAGTAATTAAATAAAGTAAGTTAAGGACATCAGTAAACAATTACACATCAAAATGCTGTGTCTGTGAAACAATTGAACCACTTCCAAATAGGAGATTTTTCGCTTTTGGAAAAGCTTTTTTTAAAATAAAATCGAAAAATTGAAGCAAACAATTGTGACAGTTGTTGATTGAAACCAATCGCTACATGCGACAAATTTTTGCATCAGGCAGTCAAGTCTTCCGCAAACAATAAACGGTACTTGTGTGGATAAAAATTAAATGAAAAAGTGTCCGTCGTTTAATGGTTATTATAAATGTAATACAATTTATAGCATCAAAAGTGAGCAAATCGCTGTAAACGCTATTTTTTAAGCAGCTTACTAGTAGTTTGATCGCACGATGAAAGACGATGTCATTAAACCATCCTTTCCTGGAAACGTTTTGTTATTGCATACAGCGGATGAGCAATGCATTTCAAAGAGCGATTATTTTTCTCTATCTTTAATATAGAATATAACAAAAAATTTGTATTTAAATTTGTACATCGATTGAGCATTTTTCGCTCCTCGCTCCTCCATTCGACGCATTTCGGTTGACCTGTTCTTCTATTGTTTATCGTCAGGACGACCTCCGACCATAAAAGTGGAACACATCGTTTATGCAAACATCACATAAACTACCTCTTTATTCTTGTCCACTATCCAATAAAATCGCATTTTCGGGTCTTAATATTTAACAGCGAATATTTCCGAAAAAAACGCGAAATTTTTGCAGGTTTAACCAAATCATTTCTCACTTTTTCACATTTCACTCATTTCACTTCGTTTTAATAACAAGCAAAGTGTTTGAAATGAACATATGCTAAATTTTGATCCAAACACGGTTCATAAAAGCGATGTGTAAATTAACAATGGTTCCTCTCGTTTCGTTTTTAGCAGCATTGCGAATTTTAACAGAAGGTAAGCGCATTTAGTTTAACTTTTTTATTTACTTGAGGAAATTTGAAATAAAATTTGGTGTAAAATGTAATTTATTGTCTTCTAAATAACATTTTAATTTGAACATTCTAAAGCTAACAAACTTTTTAATGTGAGACATTGTGACTAGACAGTTCTAAAACTAAAAATTCTGAAATGAAAAAATTTGGATGACTTTTTTTACGTAATAAGTTAAGTGGTTGCAGTTGAAGTTGAGTTAAAGTTAGATCTTTATTAGAACTCATGATAAACTAAGCCTTTGCTTTTGATCTTAACCTCTAAAAGTTTTAAAATTTGTCTTCCTTTTACTATGAAATAACTGGCTCCATGCAGATAAAATATGAAAAAATACTCAATTGTAAACTCGATAATTGCTTTAATCAACAATTCATTTTCAACTATCATTTGATGCAAAAATAGCAAACAAGCTTATGTTAGAATAATTTTTATCTTTTAGGATAATAAATCAAAATTTTCAATGGCTTAAAAGGTTTAAAGGATTAAAAGACGAAACAAATGTGTTGGAGAAAACTTTTCTTCAATAAATAAAGTTGATCAATTGCTATTAAGCCATTTTATGATGAAATAATGAGCAAGAATAAGTTCAATTTCATTAATAATTTTTTGACATTTTTCTTGTTTACGCATATCCTAATATTATTTTAAATGTTAGAAGATTATTTTAAATGAAAATACTGAATTTATCGAAAAGAAGTTTCTTTTCAGCCAGCGCTATAGTTACTCGAAAATTAAATTTCATGCTAAAATAAAAAAGCTAAAAATCCTAATGCTTAACAAGAGGAAGTCCATGATTTTTTTTTCCATATTTTATTATTTCAAGAAATGTTTAGCTTTTTTCTCAACATGATTTGCCTCAACAAATGTGATCTCAATTTCCATAGACGCTTTGATTTCTGTAATCAAAAAATCAATTATCAATAAGAACTTATCATGTTGTTTTCTAATGAATTGCTTTTGTTACTTTTATGTCGTTGCACATGTAATGTTTTCTACATTTTAAAATCGGCAATTTGCATATATTGCGAATTGATATCGTTTTTATTGTAAAGCTGTTGCTTTCTTCATTTTCCTGTTTTTGAAAAATCATCTAAAAGTATCACTGAAAAATTGAAAAGAATCGAAACTTCGATTGTTTCTAATGAGAATAAATTTAATTTTTCGGCTTACAAGAAAAGTACTTTTATGATCTGAAATCGAATTCAATAAAACTTAACAAGAACATAGAACTAGTGTGTACCTTAAGAGCCAACCCATCATAGACGCTATTAATGTGTGTAAAAGAAGTTATTCACTTAAGAACTTCAAAAATGTTAATTTTGTTGAAATCAAGATCAGCAAAAAAGCTTGGTAGCTTAATATCTAAACTTCGCTCGTGCTTTTGAGTTAATCTTAAAATTGTTCAATTTTATAATGTTTTTAATTTTCTCAGTTTATTTGTGTTTTATTGAAACAAAACACGAGTGCATCTGTGAATTTCAAAGCCCATGAATTAATTATGAATATTTGAATTCAATGACAGAGTAACAAAATATGAATTATCTTGTTGTAGAAAACTAAAGCGAATTGCTTCATAGCTTTTGTGAAATTTTCCAAATGCTTCCGTTTACCTTCACTGATGCTTTTATTTATTTATCAGCTTTATTATTTAAAATCATATTAATTTGATTCACTTTTTTTGCAAATTCGTATTAGTTTAGAGATTCTTTTAAATTTAGATTAAACCGTTTAATTACACAAAGAATGCATAGAAATCAATTTGCGTCAGACAATTGTGTGAACTTTATTCACAGTAAAAGTGGAAGGACATTTTATTTTAGAAATAAAATTAAATTTTTTAACCCTCACTTTTTCCGCTTTTACGCAGCTTTTCAAAATTCACAAAACGCGAGTCTCTTTTATTCGCAAAAACAGTTATTTCGACAATTGCTTTCAAATCAGATTCGTGATTCGCTTCTTTCTTCCTGTTCATTTAAATTCATATTTTGAGTAAATCTTTGTTAAGATTTGAAAAAAATGCAAAAGTTTTTTGAACAGATTTCACTTTTCAGGATACATATGACGCAAGGTTAGGGTCAGTGGCATCGCTTTGGTCCTACCCACGAGTTATGATCAAAAATTATATTCAATTACAATTTGCAAGCTTTTTAACCGTTTAAATTTTGTATCATTGACTTTCGTCTTTTCAAATTCATTTCGCTAATTAATGACCTTTTGCATAAATCATTTCCCGTTGGATTGATTTGAATTGTAAAAATTTTTCTGAATTAATTTCTCATTAATATTTGCTAACATTGAACTGTTCGCAATCAAAGCATGGCCATAAGTCCAAGTTTAATCGACGATTCGTATATCGCGCCAAAAATTTTCAATTTCTTTTGACGCTTTTCATTAGCTCAAAGTTGCAATAATGGCGTTGGAAAATTAGTCTACGAAAAAGTGTCCGATTATCGTTTAAATGGCGTGCAAACGTTTGGAAACAAACCCGACCGAGAAATAGTATGCGCTTAAGTCGAAACATTCAACTTTCAAAGTTTAATTTGTTTTCAAAAGATAAACAGAAATGAATTACCAATCAAAGTATTGGAGGAATGCATTCGTCGATGTCAAGAGGACAAAGTTTCAATAATTGAAAGTTGCCACTCATTTGATTTTGCACCAGGACAACGCCGATCTAGTCCTTATCAACAACAAGTAATTTCATTTTTAAACAACGAAAATTGAGCTTTTCTCTTTTGATTTGTAGATAAACGCAGTAAGTACTTCAATTACTGCTGACTATGAGGATTCCCAGTGCATTCTACACTTCAATCGTGCTGCTCCAGATGGCAAAGACAGCCTTGTTCAGCAACCGAATGCTTGGCACTTCAATGAAGTTTGTCTTTCTTGTGAGTTAAGTTGAAAAGTTCTATTCGAAACTGATGATTGAATTTTTTTTAGCAAAAAAATTAACAACTGATTGCAGTAATCGGCTTTACGTGTTTGAAAGAATACCAAATTTTCGGTTCGACGGCAACGAGGACAAAGAAGTTTACACGAAGAATAGGACTGAGTGTGAAGATATGTGTTTGAATGAAACTGAAACGCCTTGTCGTTCGGCTTCATTCGATAGAACTACAAATAAGTGTACATTAAGCCGTGAAACTAGATATATGAATCCACGAGGATTTAAAGCAGATCCGAATGCGGATTACGTGGAAAACATGTGCCTTAAAAGTAGATAAATGCGTTTAAAAAATGACATTAATCAATCGTAAAATTTTGAATAGGGAGTCAGATGTGTACGTCAACTGCTTTCATACTCGAAACATCGAAAGAATTGGAAGGTGTCTACGAAAGGGAATTGATCTCTGCGCAAGACTTCCAAGAATGCTCAAACTATTGTATTGGAAGTTTAGAGGAGAGAGGCTTTCTTTGTCGATCATTTATGTTCGATGATAAAGGTCGAACTTGCATTCTATACGACGAAGATCCTCTTTTTTATGGCGAAATCTCGCACGGACAAGATCCAAGAGCTCTGCCTCATTCAACTCGGCCGCTGAAAAGTTCAACAGGAAACCTATACAGGGTGCTTTGCGTGAACACAGGACGAGGTAATTATCTTTTGCCGCTTATAATCCACGATCGGGTGCTTTGCGTGTATCGGAAGGCACTCAACGCTTTAATTGATTAATAACAGGTGAAAATACAATAAGTAACGCTACACTCGAATGTTACCGAAGAAAAAGACTCGATGGGCCGCATGAAGTTGAGATCACCACTTACAGCTTTTTTGATTGTTTGGAAGAGTGTACGCGACGTTATGGTAGAAATTGTAAATCAGTTGAATACTCCTCGCAGCATAGATCTTGCAGATTTAGCAGTGGCCTAAATGATGAACTTGGTATAACGAATTTGGTAGACGATCCCAATTACGATTACTACAAATTCATTTGGTGTAAGTTTTCAGACTTTCATTTCACTGCAACTAAACGAAATGAATTAACATTCGATACACGCTTTAAACCCGATCTTGGATTCAAATGCATTGCACTTTTAACTTAACAGCTTCTACTAACCGTTCACATTGTTCGAGCAAAAAAAAAATGCAATTTTAATAATTTGAAAACAGATAGAAGTTCAAACGGAGGAGTTGGAAGCTATTCTCAACACGTTCCAATGCCTCAAGAGACTTACCATTCAGGCTTTGGATATGGCTATCCACCTCTTCATGGCCCGTACGGTGCATGGAGAGATCCTCACCGAGGAGGTTACGGTTACGATCGTCAACAACCTACTTATGGGTATCCGATGCACATTCAACCACCTCCTATGCATTCGGGAATGTCATCGTTCGCATCAAGACACGGAACATTTTCGAGCTCTAACTTGGGTTCATATGGCAGTCCAATGCCAAACATTGGTAGCTTTTTACCTCCTCCACAAAACCCACAACCTCCACCTACTCAGCAACAATCTCCACTTCCAAACGTTCCATCATCTGTTAATCCTCCGCCTCCACCACCTCAAATGCAAAATGGTCCAATGCCAACATACGGCATACCGTATCACAGTTTTCCTCCCGCGACTATTCACAATACATTAACTGCTCCCTTCCCTCCACCACCATTTCCACCTAACTTTCCAGGAGATCGATGTAAGTTTCCAACCGGAGCGCCGTTCTCAACTAGATTCAATAGAATCGGTTTCGGATCACGTTTGAGAAACACGTACATTTTTAAAGTTGTTCGTGCGGATAAATTGGAGGATTGTGAAAGAGCTTGTGTCGAATCGAGAGATTTTATCTGTCGCTCATTCAACTATAGAGCCTTCTTTCCCGCTGAGAACTGTGAGCTTAGCCAATACGATTCGAAGCAATTGAAGCTCGACAATCCTGCTCATTTTGAGCAGCACACGCAATATGATTACTTCGAGAGAGATACAAATGGTGGAATGGGCGGAATGGGACCAGGCTTTCAATCGGAATGTTTAGAAGTTTCGCAAACGTGCACACCTGATGGAATGGAGTTCACACTTAAAACTCCAGAAGGATTTTACGGAAGAATATACACTTACGGATTTTATGATTCGTGCTTTTACGATGGCAATGGAGGAACCGTTAGCGTTCTCCGCATCAGTCGTGCAAATGGCTTTCCACGATGCGGCACGCAACAGTATGGTGATGCAATGACAAATATTGTGGTGGTGCAATTCAACGATTTTGTTCAAACGAGTCGTGACAAGAAATACAACTTAACATGTTATTTCTCAGGACCAGGAGAAGCAGTTGTCACATCGAATTATTTGGATACCAAAACTGATGGGTAAAAAGTATTCTTACCACGCACTATTCTTACTTTTTTATAATAGGCGATACCCAACTCAAATAGAGCATTTACCAGCTCAAAACATTCTTACTTCAAATGTTGTGCTTCGTATTCTCTACCGTGGCACTCCCACAAACACAATAGTTGTCGGGGATTTGCTGACGTTTAGATTAGAAGCACGTGGTCATTGTATGAACTATGATTTTGTAACAATTTGATCTGATTGCGTTTATTTGCAGACCGCTATGATTACTTTAATAGCGACATTTTCGCAACTAATGTAATCGCAAAGGATCCGTACACAGGCAGACAAGTTCATTTAATCGACTCTAGAGGGTAATGTAAAACTAGATATTCGATGATTTAATTAATTTTAACGATTTAGTTGTCCTGTCGACCTTTACGTATTCCCTGAACTTCATAAAACACCGGACGGTGCTTTGGAAGCTGAATTCTATGCATTTAAAATTCCAGATTCAAACTTTTTAGTGTTTCAAGCAACTGTTAGAACTTGTCGCGGTCCTTGCGAACCTGTGAGTAGCATTTTGAAATACACAAATTAAAATTTTTTTATAACTTTTAGGTCATATGTGCTGATCGCGGACGTGGACATGGATCTTTCCCCTCATGGGGTAGGAAAAAACGAAGCGTCAACGAAAGTGAAGCTGAAGAAGTGCATCACACTGAAGAAGAACAAAGAGAATTGAATTATGAGTCTGTGTTAGAAGCGTCATCGAAAAATGTCACCGGTGAAGAAGAGGAAGTTCATGAATTGCTGCGTGTGTACCTTTCACGCGAAGATATTCCGAACGCGGAATCAGAGGCACAAGTGATGGAGAAAACTCTAGTTACTGATACTCCATCAGTTTGTGTGGCTCAATCAGGTTATTACGGACTCATTACTGCAGTGATTCTACTAACAACACTTTTGCTCGCTATTGGTATCTTCGGCTTTTTGATGTTTAGGAAAACGAAATTTAGTGTAAGGAAAGAATGCGTTCAAAACACGCAAAAGAAATAAAAAAATTTTTATTTCTAGATAAAAGAAACTCAAATTGAAGTGAGTAATCCGAATTTATACGTTAATCAGTTTCATAAATCATCAACTCATCAAAAGCTCGAAGACCCGAGCGAACCAATTTATACTGACCCTTCGCTATTTGAAAGATCACGTAGTCTGCGAAGCCTCACGATTTCAACACTAGATAATGCGAAACAATTCTCCGCCGAGTAATGGTTTGTCAGTACATCTCTTATTTAAACTTATCATTGCATTTTATATTTCAATTTTTTTTTTTTGGTATTTTTTCACATTTGAAAGCACATAAAATAAAGAGGTCCTTAAAAATCTGTCTAAGCTCCTACATTTGGCTTCAGTTTCTTTGACAAAAGTTTTGATAATTTTTCGACAAAATTTATTTACTTTGTAAATGTCAAGCATTCAACAAAAATTAAAAGATTTTGTGTTAATGTAAATTTTTCAGCTACTTTTTTTTTAATGTGCTTTTATTTTGA
Organism: Dinothrombium tinctorium; assembly: GCA_003675995.1. NCBI lineage: Eukaryota > Metazoa > Arthropoda > Arachnida > Trombidiformes > Trombidiidae > Dinothrombium > Dinothrombium tinctorium. The sequence continues at coordinate 5,712 of NCKU01000120.1, read as the reverse complement.
CTTCACTATTTCGTGAACACATTCTGATTTTTTATCCTTTTAAGATTTTTTTTCTTACTGATGACTGTACCAGTCTCTTCTTCAATCGTTTCAATTGTGTCCTCATAAACGGAGTCTTTTTTGCGTCCTTTCACAGCAGCAATATTTTCCAAGCTTTTAATTTTTTCAATTTCGTTAGTTTTCGATCGGCTCGATTTCTCCGCATTTGCTGTTCGCTTCTTGAGATAAAGAACCAACAATAAAGCGAGTAAAATTATTACCAAGAAAATTATTATTAAAACCACAATCAATGTACTATCGCCATCGGATTTGGTATCTCTATCTTTTCTAATATCTGTTCCATCGTATTCCATATATTGAAACAAGCCATTCGCGATCGCCACTCTATATACTTTTCGTTCATCAGCGAACAACTTTCCAAAAGCTAAAATAATTTTGTACTGAAAATCTTTGCGCGACAAATCGAAACTCATATTCTTTCCTTTCACAGTGAATGAGACCTTTCTTGTGTTTAATTCAAATTTACAAACTATTTTATTGTTTTTAAATTCTTCGCTTCTCAAATCGATGTTGCTTTTGCTCTCTAATTTTTGATTTTTGTTTTCAGCGTCGTTCCAAATAACAAAATCTGCCATTGATTTCGCTTCTTTACCACAGTTGAACATTAAATCGTCGCCCACTTTATCATCTTTCGAAAGACCGGCTGAAATCCAATATTCTTCTGCAATGTGTCCACTTAATACGAATAAATACGTTTGAATTTGTCTTTTGATTCGAAGAGTAACCAGACAATTTTTATCGCTCAAACAATCTTCTCTATTATCGAAACGCAAAAACCCGAAGCATTTCACCGAACTCTGGCCTGTACATTCATCTTTAATCGATTCATCCGTAAAATCAGGAAAAATTATTGGATCTTGGCTGACGTAAACTTTTTCATGTTTTAGTTTCTCTAGAAAATTTCGTTTTAAATTTCAATGCAATCGTAAATATTAACTAACCTCCACTAGCGCTCAAATCTCCCATTGCAGCAATCAGGTAAAATATATTTTTCGATGTGCTGAAATCTAAATCGTTGTGAATTACTTGAAAAGATCGCTTCCATTCACATTCAATTACAGAGTTTTCAGTGAAAGATGAAAATGAGGACGAAAACCTCTCTTCTACTACTACGTTTACACCTTTTTGTTCATTGAAACTGTCGTTTACTTCGACATTATCATTTGATTTCTTAATACATTCAGTAACAGAATCATTGCCCATCAATTTGTCGAACGATAAGCCAACCGCTAAATATTTTCCCACTTTAGATTCACTTGTGATATGAAAAATATTTGAGGTTCTGGTCAAAAATACGAAGCCCGTTTCAGTGTGGGTGATTGTCACCGCAAAGTCACACGGTGTCCTCATATTGCAAGATGTAAACGTGCCATCACTTTGAATATTGACGCCGAGGCAAAATTTCTTCTCAAAACTCATCGTTTGCTCGCAGTCGAAGAAAATAAAATCGAACGCTATTTTCGATTCACTCACTGCTCTGTTCGTCGACGAATGCGCGTCTTTTTCGTCTGTTCCTGGTATAATCATTCCGTGTGCAATCATAATGTGATAACTCTTATCGACAAAATTAATCGAAATTGTATGCCTCGATCCAAATTGTTCGGACGATTTCGCATCCCAGCTCTTTATTGAAACGTTCGAGAACTTCGTCCTTTTCCAGCTGCAATTGAGCACACCATCGACAAGTTTTCGCGAGCGAAATCTCACTCCGAATGCATCACTGTTTTCAACGTGTTTGTTGAATTTTTCTGGTATACGCAAATTTACACTATTTCTAATCACTGCACCGAGATCACTTATTGTATAGCAGTCAACAGCCGCATCGTCTCCCATCTCTTTGTCTTCCGATAAGGCGACTGCTAACCAATATGAATAAAACGAATCTGTCACTTCAGTCATAAACGCAGAAAATATGATTTCTGATTTTGCCACATTTTTCTCATTTTGCTCGAATTTGATTATTGTGAAAACTTTACAATTCTTCTCCTTTACACAGTCAGAACTTTTTTCTCCCAACCCTAAACAAAAATTCTTATCGCACTCATTGTACGGCAAATCGAGAGCAGAAACAGCTTTTATATTAAAGAAAGTAAAAATTACGCAGAATATTCTGAGACACAACATTTTTGTTCTTTTCTAAACGTTCGATTCTTGTTGAGAAATCTCGTGCAAATAATGTGAGCTTAAAAAGATTAAACGTTGCGCTCTGCTTTTGAAGTGAATTCGCAAACATTTTAATCCAGTTTAAAATGTTTCTAACAAATCTAACATCGTATTTTCTCGGTGACAATTGTCTAAATTACAAAAATAATCGAAAAACGCTCAAAGTTTTTGACTAAAAAAGGCGAGAAGAACTAACATTTGCATTTTAAGAGAAGAATTTTTACTTTTGATAGAAACTTTTCAAGTGTTACTCGCCTATTTTCACCAAACATTGCTCACAAATGCAAATGTGCAAAAATGAATAGTTCGTGACTTTTAGCTGCCGCATTGTACATTGTTAAGAGATATTTCAGTTCAAATAAAAGATTAAATTTAAATATTAAATTAATTTTAAACAAATAATCGAAAGATTGATGGCCTAGTGGTATCGAGCAGCGTTCTCAATACAAAGGCTCGAGGCATTGGTTCAAATCCACTTCTCACACTTTTAATTTGCTAATAATTTTATTTAAATTTTTGTTTCGAATTCAATTAAAAATTTTTTGTGGTGATCGTCGCCGAAGAAAATTTGATTTTTACAAATTGTTGCGGAAATTAAAAATTTTTATTTCGTTTTAAAAGGCTTAAAGCGGACATTACTTTCGAGTCCCCTTTCCCTACCCTAAACCTGTCAATTTTTCGAAAAACCTTGTTTTTCGCGAGAAAATCGATTTTTTATTAATTTAACCCATAAAAATTAAAAAAGAGTTTCATTTTTATGTCCATTTTGTTTATCTTAACCGCGCGCATCAAATAACAAAAAATCGATGTTTTTTATCAACACGGACACCTAATGAAAATTAAATCCGCATTGCGAAATCATGCGAACGTAATTTTCTTATCGCTTTTAGAACATATTTTTATGAAATTTAGTATGTAGCATCGAAATAACATTTTCTAAATTGTCGTTAGTATTTTAAAACTTTTGGTCCACCCATACGCTACTTTTAGCAATTTTTTCGTTTTCAATTTATTTTATGTCGAATTCGCTTGAAATTGAGAAAATAGCTTCTTATCAATGATTTGTGATTTCATTTTTTGTTTTCGCATCGCTGTGTGCGCGTTTAGACTCAAAAAGAAGCAAAACAATTTTTTGTACAGAAAGAAAAATTCGTTTCAACAATGGCTGGCGAGTAAAAATTCACAAAAATCGACTTCTTTATTATTTATTCGACTTTTCCATTTTGTGGTGACGATCTGTTCTTAAATAAGTCGAATTTTTTTGCTTTTTTATCGTAAACTTTATTTTATATTCAAATCAAAACTATTGCAATTCAACATTTGCAAAAGTATTGAGCGTAAAAGTTTTAAAAAATTTGTTGGATTATTTGATTATTTGTACGAAGCAAATCTTGCTCTCAACAATTCCAAGTATGGTACCACCATATCGTTGTAATATGGAAGTTCTTGTTCCAAAAGACTGCGCCACGCTTTTATATTAGCGTATTGAGCGAAGTCGTGACCAGCAGCATCGAATGTGCTCACTGATGCAAGAAGCGAAATATCAGCGATGGTTAGATTGTTGCCGGCCGCATAAGCGTTGCTTTCGAGAAGTTGATCGAATAGCTTAAGCTTGTCACTCAAAACTTTCTCTTTTTCGGAGTCCCACGGTTTGTTTTCCAACAAAGGAGGATACATCCATTGCGCTGCGGTGGGATATAAAGTTCCTAAGTCAAAGTCAAGCATTCGATCGACGATTGCTCGTTTCTTCGGATCATTTGGGTACAAGTCACTGTCAGCGGCGTATCGATTGACCAAATATCGCAAAATTGTTCGGCTGCGATTAAAAGCTGAACATTTAGAATACAAAGCCAAAGCGAGTAAATAAACTTGCCTTTCCCACAAAGCGAATCCATCGTCAGTGATAGTCGGAATGGTGTGCGTTGGATTTATCTATTACAAAGAAAAATAAAATTGAAAACGAACACACAATGACCCACTTTTATAAATTCGGGCTTTAAGTGATCGCCCGTACGCAAGTTGACTTCGTGAAGGTTCGCAGGTAGTTTTAAATGCTTTATTAGCATATTGACCGCGAGTGCGGGCGACGAGCCGTTCATTTGGTACACGTCCAGAGGCATTTTACAACCACGATTAGCTTCAATGCGCAAACACAGAATTTAGAATTTCGTTAAAATAGGAATGTAAAAACGAAAAAATGTATTGAAAAACGGATACTTGTGTCTACTTTTATACAATTAGACTTCAAAATAACTTGTTAACGTCGAGAGCCGATTGGTTGAGTGGAGGGCAACGCCAATTGCGAGAATCGTCTTTGCGCGATAGACAACCGAAATTCTGTTGATATTTACGAAGCGTAAATAACAAAAATTTACAGCGAAAATGTTTTCGCAATATTTTGCACGCGATTGCAATTACATCGAGAAATGCGAATTCACTTTACATAAAGAAAGAAAATTTTTCGTTTGAAATTGCGAAAATAAGAAGCACGGAATTTCGTTATCTAAATGAGTTTTCTTATCAGATAATTCATATCATTCAACGGCATTTTCATTAAAGTGATTAAAATAATTTTCAAATATGTAAATAATTTAATTTTAATCATTGTTTTCTCTCAGTTTTAGGTTTTAAATAATCATTTTTAAAAACAAAAGTTGAAAACGTAATGCTAATGCCTTCAATCAATTCTAAAAATTTCTAAAGAATTTAAAATTTTATGTTAATTCGATTTCATTACATCATGTAACATTTACTTTGTGGTGTTATCACTAAAATTCTTAACGCATTTCTGCTGCCCTCAAAACTCTAATGACAGAATCAAGACTTCTAATCGCCAGGCACACACTTTGAGAGCGTTGAACCGCTTTAAACGATGTGAAAACAGTTAAGCACCAAGTTTTTACTGATAAGCACACTTCGGACAAATGCATAAAATGTTATTATAATGACATAAAAGATAAAATTTTTCTTAATTGCATCAATAACAGTTGGCTGCGTTTAATGCATGAAATCAAAAATTTCACACTTTGAAAATTTGAATTTTTGCAAATAGTTATGTAAGACACTCAATTTGGGCTTCGATAATAAATTGTTTTCATTAACTTGAAAATCATTTCTAAGATTAGTTCATTTACCTGGTTATTCATCATTTTACAAGAATTAAGTATTTCATTTTCGGTAACTTCATTCTCTAGAAAACAATTTCGTTTTTACTTTCTTGTCAATTTGAAGGCGCAGTAGTTTAAATACAGTCGTTGGCAAAAACATGTGCACAAATGACTTTATGGGACAGCTGTTGTCATCTGTTGCCGCTCAATCGCAACGCAAAACTACTATCGTAAACTAAAAAACGTGTTTAATTCAGCTTACGGAACCCCTGCTGCCATCTATGTATATGCTTTAAACATCAACTTTTATGTTGTAAATTTTCGATAAAGCGGTTCCATAAACTGAAAAATTGTGAACTTTCGAAAAATGTTGATATTAAAA
>NCKU01000119.1:0-61650 GCA_003675995.1 Dinothrombium tinctorium | reverse complement strand
ATTTCGATATTTTATCTATTTTGCGAGTTATTTTTACTCAAAAAAGTGATTTCTTACTTTCTGAACAGCTTGTAATTAAAAAAAGGAACTTTTATAACAAGCGCATTTCATATACAGGTTCGGAAAGAATGTTTGTCCTGAATCGATCGTTAAATATCTTATCACTCTGAACCGCATGAATTTTGACCAAAGTCCCCGACAAAATTAAAAGCATTTAAAAGTAAAATCAAGCACAGCTATCAATTTTGTTTAAACAAACAGCTTTCAGTGTATTCGAATGAAGGTGAGTAGTAAAATGTGTGTTTGAGTGAAGAATAGTTTTTCATTTTTTCGTGTGGCGATTTCATAAAAAGTTAATTAAATTGCTTTAGTGTTAGAACAAAAAGAAGCAAGAATTCTAAATGAATAATTTTTAAAAATGTCGGAAGCATAAATGAAGAATTCAACATTATTCGAACTTTGATTCTTCGAAAATGTAGTGAGCAACCTTAATTCAACAGATTCATTATTGCCTCAGAAAATGTATCGCCGCCATGCATATGTTTCAATATTGTTTTCTCGCCGTTCGAACGACGATCTGCAAATTGAACACAGATTTTGGTGCTTTTTTATCACATTTAAAAGCGATTGCTAACAGTTGAATTTCAACGCAAAGTGAAATGTTCATTTTGTTTATGAAAAATTCACAAATATTTTTTCAAAACCCATTTTACAAATATGAAATTTGTAACTGCAACGTGTGCAAATAATATGTGATTCGTAAGACTTGTTTTGTTTTGTAAAAATAGTTTTCAAGTTATCGTCTGTTTGTAAAACAACAGTTCTGAACAACCATCAACCCTTTTCATTCAATCTCATCGTTCTTTCGATTTCATCAATGGTCTAACCTTCATTGGTAAGTAAAGAAATTATATGCATTTTTAGCATTTTTCGCTTGTAATGTAGTTTATTTATAAACTAAAGCTTATTTCATGGCGTGAACGTTCGCTACAGTGCAAACGATATAACCAACAATCTCCTACAAAGACTTATGCGCATAAATCTTTGCGCTTTCGCCCTTTGCAACATAGCAAAGGGAGACCACATCGGCTATCGCCAATGCGATAGCGATAACTTGTATATGAAAACCGCATGTAAAATGCTTAGTTTGCTCTTTCGCTGACGTATGTCTATATGTAACTCTACTCTCTATTTCGCTCTCAATAAGCTTGAACACAAAGTGTCCCACTCTGCCGTATCGCCTGCCGATACCCGTAACTTATAACGATTCCGACTGCATAACTAAATCCTTACTTTTTTTGTTTACTTTTAAATTTTTACTTTTTCTCGCGTTAAAACGCATTTTGTACTCGGGTTTTGCCAATAGTAATACAGAAACCGTACAATAAAACCGTACGATTTTAAACTTAATTATTTCAACAAAAAAGTTTAAACAAAATGAAATTTCTCAAAAACATTCTTCAGATATTCCCACGATTAGTGTAAACAACAATTTTGCGCCAAAATAACATTCGGACAAAAACTCGCATTTCGTAAAATGGTTAAAATGGTTGAATAAAGAACAACGTGTTTTTGTAATAAAAAAATTTTACAAGTTTGAAAGCTTAGAATGAGTGCTTAAAGAGTTCAAAAATGCTTATAGTGATGAAAACATCCCTGCCAAGGCATCAGTAGCAGAGTTAATTAAAAATTTTGAAGAAACCGGCACGATAAATAATTTGCCGCACATCCGCAAAAAGACGGTCCTAACTGCCGAAAAGGTAAATGAAATTAAACAAAACTTTGAGAGAAGACCGGCAATGTCTTAAAGAAAATATGCAATTGAGTGCGGTGTCAGTAAAGCATCAATGCAGAGATCGGCGCGCGAAATCGGGATGAAACCTTACCAGATTAGCGCGGTTCAAGCGTTAGAATCTGAAGACCGGCCGAAGAGAGTTAATTTTTGTGATTGGTATTTGTCATTTCGTAAAAGAGAACCAGAAACCGAAATCTTATTCTCAGATGAAGCTTGGTTTCATCTTTGCGGGTACGTGAACTCGCAAAATTACCGGACATGGGCTTCGGAAAATCCGCATTTGACAAAGGAGGTGCCTTTACATTCGGCAAAAGTGGGAGTATGGTGCGAATTATCTCATAAAAGAGTAATCGGGCCCATATTCTTTACGGAAACAATAACCGCACTGCGATATAAAGAAATCTTGCGCGGATTTTTGGAAAAATTGCCAAATTCTCACCAATCAAAAATCTTTTTTCAACAAGACGGAGCCCCTGCCCATAGGTCTCGTGAAATACGAGACTTTCTTAAGCGAACTTTCGGAAATAAACTAATAGGACTAGGTTTTGATGTCAATTGGCCACCCCGCAGCCCGGATTTAACCCCTCTTGATTTTTTCTTGTGGGGATTTTTAAAAAATCGAGTAACCCCAATGTAAATATGAATAACCCCAAGACTCTCGAAGATTTGCGGAGCGAAATTGTGAAAAACATAAATAACATTTCTTCATAAACTCTCGAAAATGTGTTCAAAAGTCGTTATCGACGGGTAATTCTCTGTAATGYCGAAAACGGGTCGCATTTCGAGCACCTTTTGTAAACACATTCTTTAATAAGCAAGGTTTCATTATTCATAATTAGTAAAGTAATTAATCTTTTTTATATAAAGTATTTTTGTGTTAAAATCGTACGGTTTTATAAGATACACTCTGTATATCGTCTAACTCTAAAAATCCATTGAGCATTCATCGAACCTGAATTATTGTGACAAGCCTGATCGTCAGAATTTTAAATTGAGAAACGCACCCTTAGCTGGCTTCTATCCATCAATTTTCTCTGATGCAAACATTCCCTTCAAAACTATATATGAAATATATAAGTTGTGGTCGTCAATGCTTTAAATATTTGCTAAAATTGTTGTCACAAAAGTTATATGAAAATTGATTTTTGTCTTTAGCCCGACATCGCTGACAGATTTGCAGTTTCTCACTGCCGAGATGATTCGCAAAAAAAGTAATTTCCACCGAGAAAGATTTTGATATTTATGTCACCGATGCAAAAAGCGTGAAGTGTGAAGTGATTTCATGATTAAATGCTTTTATTACTAAACATACGAATGCGTTTCGCTAAAATAAAACCAGTGTTCATTTTAAGAACAGCTTAACTTTGTAATCACTTTCTGCATTTTGCTTTCCATTTTGTTTCTCTTTTGTTTTATCTATGTGAAGATCGTGTGAACGCCAAATTACTATTTTGTCCGAAAGAAAAAAGTTTTAATAACAAGTGAAAGCATAAAATTATTTCTTCTCACAATACTTTCTTTAAGAGATACAAGCGGTTTCATTCAATAAACACAAATATATTTGTTAAATGAATACGAGAAAATATTTAAGCGGTGAACTTTAGCTGTCCCAATTCATCATCGAACAATTCATCGATATGATAGCGCCAGGCATTTTTCTTCGTACTTGATCTATGTGATTTTCGCTGTGAAAATCGAATCAAGATTGAGGTTTAGGAAAAGAACGAAGCACATTATTTGTGAGCTTAATACAAATCTCTTTATATCGCATATGTAAACAGCCACCTTTAAGAGTAGATTTCTGGAATAACGCTTATTTATAAATCGAGCCAATACAATACTTCGCATTTTCATAATCATGTTTAATGCAAATCGCATTTCATATTTATAAAACGTATCCAAAGATGATGTTCCGTTTCATGAGTTCGTAGCTAAAATCATTCACCAAATTCATTGTTTCGGTAAAACTTAACTGCTAAACGCTTTTAGTTCTCGATATTTGTTTTCTTTTAAATTATAATCATAATCAAAGAATTTGCAATAATTATGATGAGACTATTTGTGAAAATAGCTGAAAGCGTTAAGATGCAATCAGCAAATATTGCTAAAAATAAAAATTAACCTCATTTAGCGCTATTTCGTACTAGGTTCAAGTTGTTTCTTGTATGTTGGTGATATTAAGGTTAAGTACTCATTTTCACACAATTTCTTTAAGTAAACAAAGCAATAATGCAAGTAAATCATAAATCGCAAGTTTCGCAAGGCATTCTTTATTTGCGACAAGCTTATTTAGAAGATTAAATTTAATAAAAGCTTTATCAAATTTATTGTTTACAATAGCGCCCACTAATATACAATTATCCATCGTAATATAAGCTTATAAACGTTTTGTATGGCAGAAATTCAGTTTCTCGTCATTCAAAACTTCATTTTTAAGGCGACGAAGTGACAATATAAACGAAAATTTTTTTAATTTATTTAAATTTTTTAAAATGAAAAGTAGAAGCACGTTATTCGATAGTATTGCTAGACAATGAGGTCAAAAATAACTTTAAATTATTACCATTATACCTGTTTTTATGAGTTTGCGATTTTTGCGTGAAAATTGACTAGCCATAAATCAAGCTTATCGAGTGTGACTTTATTTCTTGCTTTAAATTCTCATATCATTTGCAAGCGCAAAAAGTTGACTATCGTCTATAAACAGCCAAGAGAGGATCTATGACGTGCATCAGGTGCTATGTCAATTCTCTACGGATATTTTCTTCCACTTTCGATTCCTAAGGCATTTATTCAGAGCAAGAGTACAATTAAACATTTTCGTTTTACTTTTTACAATTATGTCAAAAATAATATTATTCGCAGGTCAAACACATTTTTAGTCCCTATTTGTACTTTTAAAATTGCATTCGCTTTTTACACGTTTCACTTTAGGTAATGAACATTTTAGCAAATAATTGAAAAGTAGTGCAAGTTGTATTTACACAAGGGGGGCAGAAAAAAGTTTCCAATTACTTAAAGAATACTTCACTGCATTGCAAAATGTCACATTGGACATGCTTTTGATTTATTTAAGCAAAAATGTACTTTCAAAGCCGTGTTTAATTTAATTAATTTTTGGTCAATACCACACTGTCCATATACGACGAAAATTAAAATTATTGAGTTAAATACTAAAATGACTCAATAGTTAATATTTCGCTTAGTGCCAGCTTTCAATTGTGACAGAGAGAAAATGTTAAAAAAAGGTGGCAAACAAAGCAAAAGTCAGATGTAATAATGTAAGTAGTCGAAAAATTATCCTCAAACCCAAAATATTAAAAATATTTTAACAGACATGTTATCTTTATGCTCTTATCTTACTTATTGTCTTTTTGATTTCAAACATAACTTTCAAAATAAATCAAAATAATGCAAGTTTTGTGACAATGTTATAAAGTATGCTTTGCTCTGTAAAAAAATTTTTATATCCCCGGTAGAAAATAAATAAAAGATATATTCAGCTTTCTTATAACTTGGCCAGAACTGATTAAAAAATTTTTACATCTCGTTGAAGTTTGCATTTTGATATTTTTGCAAAAATGAAACAAATCACCTTGAAAATCACACCTCTTCTCCAATTTAAAAAGATAAATGAAAACTGAAGCTTCTTTCTATAGAAGTGTTACTATTTCTACTTAAAAATAACGAAATTTAACAAAAAATTTAAAGTTTTAATGACCCAAAGAATAATTGATTTGATATTTTAAGAAAGGATTTATCTAACAATAAGTATTTACAGTGTTTGATATAAACCCTTTCTAATTATTTTCTTATCTCATTTAGTTTCCATTTTTAAGAATTTTTTCTTCTCATTTGTTTAATATATTACCTTATTCTTTCTCAATATATACCATGTCATACTTTTCAAGATAAGGCCGCATGCCGGTCAATTCGAGTTATAATTTAGAGAATCATGAGAAAGAGGCCAAAATTGTTATCCAGCAAATTCTTTTTCGAAATAAGTTTAAAAAACTGACCAAAGTGAGAAAATTAGATTTAAAAATGTATTTTAAAACGCTCACTGTTTTAATTGAGAGAGAGGCTTTATCTCTTAAGCTTTTACTTCGAGTTTATTTTTTAAAGGTGACAAAAGAGATGCGAAGAAATTTAATGTAAGCCAAATGTTGAGAAGGTTTTTTTATGTCAAATCGTTGTAATATACGAAGAAAAAACGAACGCTTTTTCACTGTCAGCGAAAGAGTGCTGAAAAATGTTTTCCTATTTTTGTTTCCGTTATTTCTGAAAATAATGAGAAAAAGAAAATTATGAGATAGAAACAATTTTTGCTCCACTCGAATCAAACTTTCATCTTTCACTGAGGTCTGCGTTTCGAGAATGAAGCTACGAAGAAAATCTTTTCAAAATTCAACTGCTCGCCGAAAATTAATGAGCTGGTTTGCAATTTGCAATTGATTAACAAGCGGTCCACTTCCAAAAAGTAATTTTGAACAGAAAAGTTTTAGCGGAACACATGAATTGTTGGGTATAAGTTAGGTAGCTTTTGAGTTCGTTTACGACAATTCGAGTTCGCATCTCGAATATCGATTAATGATTGCGAATCACGCGCCTTGCAGAGGTATAAAATAGTGTCGCGTGAGCTTTGTTTTTATTTGCAATCATTGAACGTATCTCGTTCTCGATGTCGATCTCTGTATCTGTGAAACTTTTTGTTGCTTCGAGAGATCAGTGAAAAAGACATGTAAAACTCGAGAGAAATACATTTTAATTTTTTCGCTTCTCCTTTGACATTTCAAACGAAGCGCTCGTCTTTTCTCGCTTCTTTTCGCTTGCTAAACTTATCACTTTTCACTCATAATTTCAATAATAATTCTCGTGCATTGCATCGCATTAGTTACGCGAAACTATCATTTCTCCGAACTTGTACTGCTTTCGTTTTACAACGCAACGTTTTCGACTTCGCTCTAATCAAATTTAATATATGCATTCGTCTGAGCGTATAATGTCTTGCATTGACTTGTTTGCTCAAAATTGACGATGAACTTTGTTTACGACTTAAGCAAAAATTTTAAATTTAAATGACTCTGCGTTATTTACGAAATTCAAATTTTGTTGCGTTGCTCGGGAAAAGATTCCTAGAAATTCGTTTCATTCAACAAGAACTCCGCGAAATTACTTTTTATCATTCGTTCAAGTTTTTTCATAAACTAAATTAAGTGTTTATTGACCGATGCAAATTTGCAGCAAAATAAGCTGCAGCAGTTTAATCGGCGGCATTTCCTGCTCTACTAATTTAAATTTTCTATTTTCTCCAAAACTTCTTTCAATCTTTCTGCTTCGTAAAAGATTTTGAAAGCAAATTGCAGCGCTTTATTGCAGTGAATTAATAATTAACAATAATCAGATAATGCAGCGTTCAAAGTGGGAGTGCAAATGATTGCGGCAAATTTTTTTATTCTTTTATTTCGATGTTAAAACGATAGACTTCTGTTCATTTGTGTAATTATCTTCATTAATTCTTGAAGTCGTTCAATTGCGCGTTGTTTGTCACAACTTATAACGAAGCATATTTTTCACTTTTTTTTCGAGAAAAAAACTTCAGATATCGGCAAAAAGTGAGCGCAGCGCTTTAATTCATCTTTTAGGGTTGATGCCATTAGAAAATTATCTCCAAAAGATTTGCTTTAATTCAAATTCGCAACTTTGCTTCAAATTGGTTACTTATTATCATCAATTTTAAATTCAAAACATCAAACTTGAAACAATTTTTACTTCTTATTTCTCAGACGAAAAGTTTTATTTTTATCAAGGTAATTAATGAGCTGTCAAAAAAACTCATTTTTAATTTTTACAAAGGTCTATCATAAAAGGGGTATTCGACAAATAAAAATCCAATAAACGATCGAATAATGTTCATCAAATGTATCGCCAAACATTTTTAAAATGCAGCTTAAATTAAAAATAATTTTTTAACATTAATCCAAATTGTGACCAAAATTGATAGAGACTAATATCCATTTTAAATAAAATGCCAAGTTGTAAGTTTAAATGTTTGCAAAATTCATTAAGTCAAAAGTTTTCGGGTCAAAATTTTTAAAATAAATTAAAATTACACAAAATTTTTGAAACTCGTTAATTTTGCGTATTCAAGCTACAAAAGTTGCATTTTTCATTGTGAAAATAAATTACTCCTAAGTTTTGCACCAAAATCAAGAACGGTTCGTTAGCGTTTATCTCGAGTTTTAAAGTCAAAATTTTTACTTTCTTCATACTTTTCTATATTTTTGCTCGAACTCTTTTTTTGCTTACTAACATATCATGCTGTAAAACGTGTGTTATCTCAGTTATGAGATATCCTACTTTGTTCAGAAAAGTTCTCTACTGCTTTAATCTAACTTTACTGCATTTTCAAAAATGGTTTAAAATAAATTTTGATTTTGAATATTTTCTTTTCGTAAGCAAAAATGGTTCGAATTGAAAAGTTTCATAAAAATTTTTCGACTCAAAATTTACTTTTGTGTTTAAGTGATTTTCATTGTTTCTGCAGTATTTTTTCATTATTTTTTGAAATCTAAATTCTCATAAATGCATAAATTATTTAGCTCTAAATTGAGCTTAACAGATGAAATGACAATTGAATCGAGTCATCATGACGCGAAGAAAATTCTCTGAAAAATCAATAATTTACAGCAACAAAAAGAATTATGTCAAAAATGTGTGATCGTTAAAGGAACTACTTCTCAAAAAACATTTTCTATGAAGTTGAGCCAATAATAAAAGAATATAATTTCAGAATTTTTTTTCGCACCAAATTTATCAAAATTTAAACGTGTGTTAGTAGCACTAACGTCAAATGAGAAATGACCGAAGATAATTCTTTTTTATCGCTATTGTACGTGCAAATTTTTACTTGAATACAAACTTTATTATTAAGTTTAATGCATAAAACAAATTTTCTTGTTCTCTCTTTTGCTCTTTTTCAAAGTGAATTGAAATAGCGAGAAAAAACATTGTTTCGAACAATTTTTGAAGAGAAAAATCAAAACAGAATAGAGAAATGTAAAATTTTTTGCATAGAAAGATTGTTTCTATATGTAAATAAAGAGGAGCAAATGCTTGAGCTTTCATTTAGTGCAAGCTTTGTGAGGAGAAGTAATATTGAGATTATGAATTTGAGAGAGTTTGTCGTAATGAAGAAAAGCTTTGAATGAAATTTTTGCGAGAAGCAAAGTTTTACGAAGAATTAACAATGTGCAAAACGCGTAAGAAGAAAATAATTTTCGATCGTTACAGTTTTGGCGTTAATGAAACGTCGTCATTTTACGCATTAATTAAGTGACACCTAAGTTTGAAAGTGAAAACGAACGGCGAAACGCCCAGCGTTTTGCCCACACAAAGATTCAACATATGTTTCGCTAATGATGTAAAATTGTAGCGATATGCTGTAATTAGACGTAACGAGAAAGCGAGAGTAAACTCTGCCACCGAAAAGTGAATGCTTTGCTTTTTTCCAAAAGTCTCAATGATTTATCGTTTCGCTTTTAATTTATCATTTCTCACAAATGAACAAAAGCGAAGAAGACTTAATTTATGACTTTCATCTTTTTTTCCATAAATTGTTCGCGTTTTCGATTAAAACTGATGTATTAAAGCAGTTTTAAAAGCGCTCTTTTCCATCGATAAATTTCGCTTCGCTTTTTCATTCTTTTACATTCGCTCACTCGCTCTCTCTCTCGCTCACTCGCCTTCTCGTATACTAAACCGTTGCATAATCACCAAGTATCGTTTTACTTCAAGTGCAGTACTCACGAAATGTACATCACATTCATCCGTTCATTAAGCACAGGGTGTGAGCTCATAAGGTAATAAAATCCATTCGCTTAAATTCTCGGCGATTGGACGGCGATGTAAAAATGTAAGCGCATCCATAGATTGTATTGAAAAAGTTCTAAGTTAGCGAAAAGCTTTTCAATACACTTTCTAAAAGAGGCAAAGCGTGAAGCATTGAGTTAAGCAAAAGCGCAAAAACTGAACGCCATTCATCGATGAAAATAGTGAAAAATTCAACACTTTATACGCATTCTGTTTCTTTTCACTTTTCTTTTTAACGGTTTGTACGAGTATTTAAACTCGTGTGCACATTCAATTTTCTTCTCTTTTCCGCGTCTTTGTGAACTTTTTCGCAGCGAAAAGAACTCGGCTTCGCTTCGTTTATCTTATTTTAAACGATTATTCGCTGTTTAAAGTCAAGCGCTTTCTTTTTGTCAACTGCGAGAATAAAGCTTATGATTTTTATAGGCGAAGCAAAAAGAGAAACTCAATTAATTGCGACAGTACACGTATAATGCGGGAATAATGAAGTATACTCGAAATTCTGTTTTTTCTATCAAAAAATGCGAATACTTCAATAATGCGAATAAAATTCAATGATTTTCCTATGGAAGCGTTTTCTGCCTAAATTTAATCTTTAGTACCTCTAAAATGACATTAATTTACAACTTAAATTAATAACATTCAAACACAAGAAAAGTAGATCTTTGTTTTCGTGAAAAAACGATTTTTTTTCGATTTGTCGTTTGAAAGTTATTTAAAGTTTAATTTTGTATCACTTACTTTTTGAACGCTCTGTACAAGCGAAGTGACTACTAATGAAGTTTGAGTCTCGAAAAATCTTGAACGTGGGATGCAGCAAAGCAAAGCGAGGCATGGCGAAAAAAATTCAAAATGTGTGTGTGTGTGAATTAAGAGTTAAAAATAGTGAAATACAATGTTTTACGATATTTAAACTCCACTCTAAATTATTTAGTTTCTCGAGTGTTCCCGAACACCATATTTATAGTAACAATATTGTCGAATAAATCGTTTAGCAAGTTTCATAAGTCGAAAAACCGATAAATCATTTATCATGAAGCAACTAAGCTGCACACATACACAATATATTGCTTTACATTTTTATTTTTCGCTTCATTTTAGTACTTTGTAACTGCAAAGAAACATATGATCGCAGCGATATTATGACGCAAATTTATTATTGGATGTAGAATCGGTGATACTTTTCTGACTATTTTCAAAGATTAAATGATCGCGAACAAAGCAATAAATAACATTTGGATAAGTGAAAAGTTTGCTTCAATATATTAGCAGCGAATAAAAGTTTGATGAAAAAGATAAGAAACTTCATTGATTTCAATATGTTTCTCCCAAATGAGAATTAATTGAATGATTTTGAGCGAAAACTGGCCATTTTCATTCGATAAATGTTTTGGCGACAGTCAATTTTTATAAGCGAGTAAAAGACGTTTATTTCATCTCATTTAAGATTCTCTTCTCTGATTGTAAAATATTTTTTTAATTAAAAATGATTCTATCAGATACCTCGCTTTCATTCTGTCAAACTTTAAACCAAACATTGTTTGTATGCAAATATATGCTTTACAATCGTTTTCTAAACGCGATTTCGATATAAAGGGTAAAAAATTTTTTGATTTGAAAGGCACCAGAAGAAACAGCGAATTGTATGCAAACGAATATTCCTTTTTGCATCAAATTCAATTTTTTTTCTAGAGTTTTTTTGATGAATTTTTTAACTTTAGAGATAAAGTGTTTTATTTTCCTTTTCATTACTCCATTCTCTACAATAGCATCATTTTTGCATGGTGCTAAATTTATATAAGAAGCTTGAGATATAAAATTAGAAGTTTTTGGTTAAAACTAGATTTAAATCAATCGATCAATTATTCTATGTTCAATCAATCAATCGATGTTATTCAACTTTATGGCCAAGACCAGATGAATTTAAAAAGTATTTTATTCGTTTAAGAGTAAGTTTTTCATGTTATAAATCGTTTCTTCAATGCATTGATTTTTAATATTTTATTAAAAGAAAATCATTAAATAGAAATTTACTATTCATATTGTTAGTTAAGTCAATAAGAAAGATGTCAATTCATATCAAGCAAAACTAGATAGCTATTTATGAATAGAATTGCTTCATACATTTTTTTTGTTTTTGTTTTTTGCGATATTTTTGAAAACATAAGATTTAGGCATTCGGTTTGATCGTCCTTAAATTGCTTTCTGAAAATTTCATTTCACACTTTTGATTCAAGAGATGAAAGTAACAATTAAAAACTGATAAATAGACGTTGATCTGAAAGGGAAATAATCTGTAGACGGGAAAAAAAATGTTCTTGGAATTCTCGGTCGTAGAAATAGTGGAAAAATAATTCTAATAGCTTAATCTCTTTTTCGAGAAAGTTGCTAAAAATTTCATAAATATAGCTTTGCACGCAACGATGCTATTTACAGTTAATTTTGCGTGAATTTTTGAGTATTATCAGTTTACTGTGTCCAAACCGAAGTGATACGAAAATATAACTTTTTGCGCGATGTCGTTAGGCAATAGCTTTTACGAGAGCGTATAATAAAAAAATGTGTCTGAGTTTAGATACGCCAGAAGAAATACGTTTTAGAAAAATTGGTCTTAATTCGCTAAGATCAGTGTGAACGTGCGTTGAGAGCACTCTCGATATTTGTTCAAGTTTATGCTGTTTCTCGGCTGCCGAGGAGCAGCAACAAACTTTTTCTGCGTGAATATTAAAGATTGAAAATGAAATTGTAGTGAAGAATGAGAGAAGTAGCGCAAGAGAATCGCTAAAAAACAATGAGAAATCAATTGAAAGTTTAATGCAAAAATGTTTGCGAAATTCTTTTTATTCGAGACACTTTAAGCAAATAATTTGAATCGAATGCACGTAATTTAGTCTAAAATTAAAAAGCAAACTGAATGGAAAATTAAGATTTTTTTTCCTGGCTCAATCTTGAAAAGAAGTTACATTTAATGCCTGCTAAATTAAAATGCAAATCGTTTCTCTTTACTCGTTGTCTAATCACAAGCTTCTGCCGTGAAATATAATTAATCCGTGAAATTAAACGGGAACGGTTTTCGCTCGTTTTTTGCTCAAACAGTAATCACTTTTGCATTTATGTTAATTTTTCGCTTTCGCCTCTCTTTTGTCTCATTCACTATTCTCTTGTACTCATTCTCTCCGCGCTCTCGATTCTTCTCTGTCGCTCGCTCATTTAATCTAGAATCGAGTCCAAACTGAAACTGTGCGTTTCGTTTATTGGTAATGAACGCGAAAAAGAAAGACAAGAAAACGACTTTTTCGAGCGAGTAACAAACTGTCACTCAAAGCGTGTATCAAATTTAAGTTTTGTGTTTCAAATCTTTTTTTACATTTAAATTATTCATCAAACTTTTGCTTTCTCTTTTCGCGCTCAAACGAAATGCAAAAAGTGAAGTTTTTAAAAATGAACGCGTCAATCACAGTTCATATTCAGTTTCATTCAGTTCGCTGCAAGACAAAGCACGAGCCCAACGCAATCCATCACTTGATGCGTGAAATAAATGAAACTCGTACATTACATTATATTACGCAAGTTATAAAGTGTATTTATTATAATTCGCATCAATATATATGCATTGCATTTGTGTGAAAAACAAAATTACTGTCATTATTCGAATTCCCTAGGAAAACTGTACATTTTAAAGCTCTATTCGCTTTTTTCGCCTCAACTTATTCAGTCTTCACTAAAACTTCTTTTGCTTTCGCTCGAAGTGAGCGCAAAATATAAAGTGCGCTCTGAATTCTAAGTGCAAAGAAATGCAGTTCGAGTCGAAGCTTGTCTCCCGCTTTCGGACGCAAGAAAACACGCTTTGAATTGCTACCATTGATCTTTCGTGCAATTATTTTTTCGGCGCTTGTCTCTAGCTTAAAAACGCTCTTAATTTTGTTTTTGCCGAGAAAAATTATTTTTATTACAACTCAATACTTTAAAGTATAAAAAGATTTACACTGCGACATCATAAATCGACAATCAATACAAGGAAGCGCAATACCTTCTACTCGGTGATTTTCCTCGCTTAGATTTCTGAGTATTATCAGAACTCGAAAATTTTTGCTTCAAGTGCTCTTCAGAAGCGCGTTCGTGATTGCTTGTTTTGAAAGATATACGCGACACACAATTCGAGCAAAAACTTAACTTTTCTTATTCTAGCAAATGCTATTTGCTGAGATGCTTAGCTGAGGTTTGCTTATATCCAGGTCTGTGGATATGCGATCTTTACATTAGATTTAAGAGCGGATAACAAGCGTTTGTCGACCGCGAAAGCCGTGCGAATAATGAGACAGAAGAGAGAGAGTGATAAGCATATTGTTTATTTGGAAAATTTTGTACAGAGACGCTTTAAAAAAGTATATACATTTACAATCCACACATTTGCGAGTGCTTTGCGTTTCTCCACCAATAATACGGTTGCGTTTACATTTAAGCTGCTTTTCAAAAATATTCGATTTCGGAGAAAAACACAAATTTCTACTCAGACGTCTAATAATGTGATTCGCTTCACGGTCAGCTAAATATTTAATTTCTACTACGAATAGCTAACTGAACGAATGTCTTAAATGAATAGCGTAGACGGAGAAAAGAAAGAGCGCAATTCGATGCGTACCACGTGACGTGAATAAAGTTCGCTCGTAAGAAGTGACACCACAAACATGGAAATAATTATTTCGAATGCAGAAGTTGAAACCGAAAACAGTGAAGCCGTGTGCATGCCATGCGCCGTGAAATCGTTGCGTACTTTTTCGCGGTAAGAATTTTTCGAAGTGGTCCCGTTTCAAACAATTTTAACGAGTGATGCGAACGCTTCTGAATTCTGTTTGCCTTTTGTAAGTTTAACTAAAAACGAAGTTTGTTTGCTACCACAGATAACCAAATTGCATAGTTGGCCTTTTCGACTAATTTCACATTCAGAACACGTTTTTTCTCGAAATCAGTAAACCTTTTTACATGGCAATAAAACATTGTCAAGTTGCGTCGAAGCGAGCAAACAAAATTTTTCACTAAATTTACAACTCAAATAAAATTTTGCACAATTGGCGTTTTTCTTTTTGTCGCCTCTGTTCTCTGTAACAGTGAATGACAATGAATAGAATCCAAAAGCGTTTTTTGCGAAGCCAAATTTTTACCTGAAAAAAGAGCAAATTTTGCTTTTTAAAAAGTGCACAGCGGAAATTAGCGAACGTCGAGAGCGAAATCGCTTAACACTTGCCTTGATTTGTGTTTCGCGTTAAATCAGCGGTTTTCGAATCAGTCTTTTGTTTGCGAACTGCGAAAGGAATGAAAAGAGCGAATTATGAATTATAGAAAAGTTTAAGTACGATTCGATTATTTAGCAGCGACTTTTCTAGAAGTGAAAAGCGCAATTTTCGCTTCTTTCCACTTCGTTTACTATTAGCGTTTGAAAGCGAAAGAACGCGTTTCTCTTCTTTGTTTGCGCATTTTGTTTTTTAAACTTTAAAAATTGAAAATTTTCGCGAAATTCAAAAAGTGAAATCACTTAAATGAAATCTAATTTTGCCTTCTGTCGACATTAAACAGCGTGTTTTGCGTTCTCTAATCGAGAAAAGTTCGACGAACTTTTCGCCGAGCCTTTCGTTTTGCGTAAACAATAAACGCTAAAGTATGATTGTAATGCGATTTTTAAAATGCGCGATAATTTTCACTTTTCACGAGTGAAAATAACTCGAATTTATACATTTGCAAAACGCATCGCGAGCGAAAAGCATTTCGATAAATTCATACATAAACCGAACATAAACATTTGCATTTCATTTTACACAAAATGGTTTCAATTACTTAAAATTAAACGCTACTTCGAAAGCAAATTAAAAAATATTTGCTCAAAGCTCGAAATGACAAAAATTCGCAGTAAAATGCCGCAACTTCAACGAGCTGTTTTTTCCTATGCTCGAATAAGCATATTTAAAGAACATTTCTAGTTGCTAGCTCCTCGAAGACTCGAAAATTGTATGGCTTTCACTTAAGTAATCTAAAAAAAGTTTCTCGGAAAAGGTCTATTCAGCAGAGATTTGATGCATCGCATTTGTTAAAAGAAAAGCAATAAAAATGCTTTAATCAGGATTGAAATCGAATTTCGTGCTTATTTTAGTTTCGCTTCAAACAAGAATAAAGAAGCTTTGTTGATTTTTTAGAAAAAGAACTTAATCTGCATTTTATTGTAAAACAAAAGAATCGAGTTGGGAAACAAAACTTTTTTTTCACACTATCGTGTTTCAGTCGATAAGTTTTAAAATTCAATGAACTTTGGCTCGCTATCGCTTCCATTCATCTCTATTGCAATCGTTTTTTGTCACTCTAGCTATTAAATCTCGTCAAAATGCTTCTTTCTTATCATTTATTTCGAAAATACTTTTTAATTAAAAAGTACTTTTGGCTTAATAAATTCATTTTTAAATTTTAAAGGAAACTCAAATTTTGTTCATTATCTTTGAAAGAGTTGAAAGAGTAAAAATTATTATGCAGCACATTTAAATAATGAGACGAGTAAATTTCGTTAATAATTATTTCAAGATTTTCTTTATGCAAGTAAAAAGCCTAACATAAAGATCAACACTTGTTTGCAAAGAGAAACGTTAATTCAAGCATTTAAATTACGTTGCTGAATTTTGAACTATAAGCAGAATTTGGAATTTGTCGCCAAATTTCTGTTCACATCTAGATTCTCTATTTTTCTTTTCATTATCTTCTACTATTTGTAATGATTAAAGAAAATTAATGAGAAAAATTCTAATGAAAACTGTTTTAGCACTCGAAATTTGCATAATAAACGTAATTATGAGTTGTTTCTGAGAAAAGAAAAAACAATAGACGCTTAAATTAATAGACGATGTTTGTTAATATGCTCTTTGAATCCTTTACAAGTGTATTTGAAACATTTATTAACAAAGATGTAAGATTAACTTCATATATTCAAATTTCCAAAATGAATTTCATAGTCTTCTTTATCTAGTTTTGTTTGATAAAAAAGCTTTTTCTTATATTTACCCGAAGCCTTAGCTCATATAATAGTGTTCAAAGAATTGGTAAAAAGAATAAAAATTTGAAATTTTAACTTATTAGCAAGAATTAAAGAGATGAAAAAAGAGAAGCTAGTTTTGAGTTATCTCTGAAGAGTTAAGAAGATTGTTTATATCTATCGAAATCGATTTCACTCTTAGAAAACTTATTTACATCAGTAGAAAATTTAAAGCGTTTAGAGTGAATAAATAAATTTTTTCTATCCATTTTGATTTGACAAAATGTTCGCGAAAATGAATTCAAATTCAATAAACTGTTTAATTCTGAACATTTTGAGAGAAAAACCATAAATCTTCCATTCAGATCATTTTGAAAAACTGATCGATGCAGAAAAGCTCAAATTTTTTCTTGAGAATTTTTTTTTAAACTTGCCAAGTCAGCATAGTTTTTCGAATACAGTTTTTCACAAATGGTGTTATTTTATAAACTTAAAATTTAAGTGAAATAAAATTGGCTTATAAAAGGCAATAAAAAAATATTCACTTCAAAAGATCGCATAAATAAAATCCAATTTTAGCTAACCGTTGCACTTGGAAGTAAAATAAGCGATTATTTCAAATTTAGATCTGCGTTGTTGCAACAAAAGAAGACATATAAGAAACGAAAAGAGTAATCTGATTTCTGCGATATGTTAACGAGATGCAAATTACTTGAGTTAAACAAACCATGAAAATGGCAAACGAATGATTCGCTTTTGATTTCAAGCTGAAATTAAACGTTGATTTTTTGCAGCGATCGCTTTTTAATTTAAAATTACGAGTTTTATATTGAGACTTTCTCGTTTTATTTTAATGCAAATACTTTTCGAAAATTGAAAATTAGAATGACAATTTTACATTTTGATTTAACTGTTGAGAATTTAAAATTTTATACACAGAAAATGAGTTCAATCATTTGTGAGCTCGTATAATCAAATTCGCTAGAGTCTGACACTGCATTTAATTTGAATTTAAAATTGCAATCGAAAGTAAAATTATCAAATTGAAAATATGGAGATTAAAATGTGGTAATTGCTTATAAGGCAATTTTTTCTTCAACTATGATCTCAGAATAGTCAAGTACCTGTATGGGTGTATTAAGAAACACGCCAAGCTCGTTAAGCAAGTTATTCGCGTGCAAACTTTAACATTAAGTCAATGGCGAAAAATTTTATTTTCTCAATTGCGGACTGAAATCTCAACCAATTTTCATTTGTTTTTTTATGAAAGTACTATTCAAATACTATCTTATAATATACATCTGATAAATCTGTACAAAAGTACTGAAAAATTTCTTTAAAATGTTTTAACGTAAAAACCGAGAGAGATAAAAAGGCTTAAAACAAACCAGATGAAAATCGGTTTAGATTTCGACTTGCAATCGAAAAAGCAATTTTTTTCTGTATAGACTTAACGTTAAAGTATGCAAAATTTGTACGCGAATAACTTGCTTTACGTGCAAAATTCGCATCTATGAAGGGACAGTTCTTAATATCCACATAAAGTTGTATCCGCATTTAAGTTTCATTGAAATCGAGATCGAGCACAAAAAAGTTTGCTTGTAAGCAAAAATCTGCCTTTTAGATTATATTGACGATTTGAAATTCAAAAAGCTAAGCGATAAAAAGTTGTAAATAAATATTTTCAATTTTTGTTTTTAAATAAGTTAAATTCTATTCGGTTGTTAAAATAAGTACGCTACAGAAAAAATTCCAGGTAAATAAGAAAATGATGTACCGCAAAATTAATGATGAATTCATAAAAGTATCAGAGGAATTGTGTAATATGAGCTCCAGGCAAAAAAAAATTTAAAGGAATGAAATTTGGATGACAGGTGATGAAAAGTAATTGTGAAGTGAAACTTGTAAGCTTTTCTCTTTTGAAATGTTTTTAGTCTCAAAAGTGACACAAAGTGTAGTTCGAGAAATAGTCGCAAGTAAATTGTAAATATGGTTGACAAAAACTAGAGACGCGCTTTTCGCCAATGCTGAAATTTTTCTAACGATGAAATCTGCCGATGTTAGAAAATAAAGCTTTTTGAAATCTGATTTACATTTGTCGGACAACAATTTTCGTTGGAATCAGCAAAGTTTCTTGACAATTTTTAGGCACAACCCAAAACGCGCTTGATTATTTCTAATCTGCTCGTTTATAGTCTAGAAAACATATTTCAACTGAATTCGGCTCAAATTTCAAATATTACTCATAGATATTCGAAAACAATGTGCTGTAAAATTGTTAATCCAGTAAAAACGAGGAGAAATTTCTGAAGCAAAAAGTGCTTCATAATCCTTTATAACGAAATTATTTTTAACTTTTAACCTTTTAGCTTTTTCTATTCTAAAAAAATCAAAATATATTTAGAAAGCATTCATTAACTAATATTAGCACGCTAACAAGTTTTCCAGAAATCTTTTCAAAGTGAAATTTTATACATCTTTTGAAAATTTTTAATAATTATAAACCAGAGAGGAGAAAATAAAATGAGATGGAAGGAGAAATAAGATAAGATGAGGAATATAATTTTTAAATGAAATAAAAACAAAATTTGTTATTAATCGAAAAGCGAATCTTTTTTTGCACAAAACCATTCGATTCACCTCATTAAGCCGCAATCAAACAGTGAGCATCGTTTTTTGTGAACAATATTCATAAACTTAATTTAAAGTTGCGCAGATATCGATTGCAGAAATTTTCATACTTGTGAAAATTATAAGAAAAAAAATATTTTGGTGAGAAATTTTTATTTTAAAACGGAGATTTAATGGAATGAATGAGAAAATGCATTTCAAATTAAATAACCACGAATATCAATGAGTTGGTTCAAAATTTTGCACACATTGAATTAAGTTTAAAGTGAAAGATGTTGATATTGCAAACTGCTTGCATGAATGTATGAAGGCTTTAAATTGGTGATGTTTTGTGGAATTCACTATAAATCTGAAGAAGATAAAGATAAATAGAGTGCATTAGATGCTCGAATTATGTGAATCTTGTATAAAATGGAACGCTACTTGTTCGCCGATTATATGAATAAAATATCGTAAAAATTTGAATATGGTGTCATAATGTTAAATTTGAGCTGATTTGGTCTTATTCGTAAATGCAGCGTAAGCAATGCGTGTGTAGCAGATATTGCAGTTCAGCGGTTTACATGACATCAGCGATGATGAGAAGCAAAACGATGAGTGTGTGCGCGCGTTATGCATGTGTTTGCTACGAATCATTTGAGGCATCTGTCGAGCGGTTGTTATTCAAAAAGCGTTATGGACGAGAAAAAGTGGATACAAATTTTCGCCTTAAATGACACTACACTGCAAAGCAACGCTGAGCGCGAAGGCGAGGACGAACGCTTTTGAAGTTTGCCCGTTAGCAGGTTGTCAAATGGTTGCTTTGCTGTGAGCTCGACGCTCATTCTTTGTGTAATACTAATTTTTTGATAGTTTACAGAGTAAAGCATCGCACACAAAACGTCTAAATTACAAAAGTTACACAGTTTGTTGAATGTTGCCTTAGGATTAGTGCATAGCAGAGCGATCTTCTCTGCTTTTTTCTCATATTACTTTCGCTGTTTGTTTTCGCTGCGCGAACGGTGAGTGAAATATTCTCAAGTGGCTAACTTTGGGTCATTAAACTTATTATCCCAACCACGGCCGGCAACATTAACAATACATTTCTTACAGTTAAGAACATTTTCGAGTTGGTATGCACTTTACTCGCCTCTTGCTTGCGTCTTTTGCACTCGCATTCAATATATATAAAGGTAATAAATATCAATGTGACACTACACAACACTAGCAACAATAATTCGCGTTGTGTACTGCGTTGTAATTGCTCGCTGTTTGCGTTTATCTCCTATAAGCGTCTAAACATCCATTTAATAACATAATTAATCTGTGCCCGAAACGAGCGAAACGCTAAAAAGTGAAGAAGAAAAGCGCTTTTCGATTAAGCAAAAACACGATTAATTAAATATTCGACGCTGAGTTCGATTCGAAAAGCGAATCGCTTCTCACTTCTTTTCGAGAGAAAACTAAAGTAACACACATACATTTTGTTCTGATTTCAGCGTTGGCGTTCGCCGAAAAGCGAGCGAAGTTCGCAGCAAAAAGAGCAGAAATGAAAGCATTAACATTCTGAAGACATAATGTATAATCGGTTTGTGTAGGGTTGCATAATAACAAGCATATAAACGGCAGTCATTTCGCGAGAAAAATTGCTTTCAAAATGATTTACGAACTTTTTCTCGCTTTTTCTTCTTTCGACACAAAACCGTTTCGCTTTTCACTCGCCTTCTTTTCACACTTTTTAACCGCCTTCACTGCTCACTCACTTTCACTCTGCTCGCGCTGCATCGAACACAGAACGTTTCGAAATTAACTTTCTTTCGCTTCTCATTCACTTCTTTTCTCGCTTTCTTCTCATTTTGCGCTTTTAAAGCTCAAATTTACGCTCGTTATTTACATATTTTCGACCGCAAACGTTCAGTTCATGTTTGAACTCTTTTTCGCTAAAATTTGAGTTCAAAACACAAAATAAAGAGCTGAACGCAAAGACAGCATCAAAAGTTACGCAAATATGTTTTAGTTGTTAGGAGACAAAGAGAGAAAATGCAGAGCAGAGAGAGCAATACTTGAAAACGTTGTCCGACAAAAGTGCTTTTATTATCATACGCATTTGAAAACTAAATTTAGTGAATACTTTGTTTACAAAAGTACGAAGCTTTGCAATACTTTAAGCCATCGCCATCAATGTAAAGTATATAAAACGTTCTGCACGGCAACTGAATTCGCAGAGGAACGTCGAATATATTTAGTCATTGCTTTTGTTTAAATCAGTAAACTAATAGATAAAAAAAGGTCGAATTCGCAATTTCGAGACAATGTGAGTTGGGTTTCTTAGCAATACGCGCATAGCAAATTTTGCATTTTTAAAAAGCTCGCAAACTTGGAAAAATCAATTCTTAATTTTTTGCTTCATGACTTGATAATATTCGAAAGAAAGGAAAAGGTGAAAAATCACATTTTTCTTCGTTGAAATAACCTCTTTCAAACAATTATTAATGGTTCATGCGAGTAACAGATATATAAATATGTCAAAAGATGTATAGATTTTCTGCTAGCGCTGCTCGCAAAAACTTTTCAAAAATGCTATTCTTTTCTAGATGAATACATAAATAATGAATTTTCTTATTTTTTCTTTTGTGCAAAGAAAGAACGCTTCGTTTGCAAACAAACTCGCTTACTTTTAAATAATGACACAAATTCAATATTTTTGCATTTATCGAGTGAATCGAAAAGAATTCGAAATTTCGGCTAACGACAAAAGACACTGCGATCGATTTTTGTGTATCACTCATTAGAGAATGGAAAATGTATTTCTAAAATACAATCAAACTTCGTTATTGTTGAATTTCGCTCGAAGCGGTGAAAAACGTAAAGGAAGTAAAAAGCCAATTGTGCAATACTTCGAACATTAAAGCACGACGTGCGTACACCGAAAGTAGCTGTTACAAGCACGACTCTGCTAAGCGCTCGCTAATTTCACATTTTGTACCTATTTCCGAATTGATCAATGATTTGCCCTTAGAACTTGCTTTCAAACTTCTTTCAGCAAATAAAAAATGTCATTTGAATAGACAAAAGCGAAATCCATCAAAAGAATGAGCGCTTTTTGTGCGTTGTGAATCGATTTTATGCGCTTCTTTGACACGAGTTCGAGCCTTCAAAGTTTGTGAAGTGATACATGAAAAGAGAAGCAAAAATTTCCCGAAAGTGATAAAAATTAAGTCGAATCAAATAAAAATAAATGCTGACTCGAGTTTTATCGACGATTAAAACAGGAAAATTTATTTTTAGTGTTCGTCACTGAGCTTTATAGAAATGTTTTCGTTCTATTTTGCGAACATTTTCAAATCTGTCGCCAGTAAACTGCTTCAAGTAACTTCTGAATGAGAAATATTGTGTGAGATCGCGCTATTTTAACTCTACATCAACTGAACCGAAATCAAATTTTGGGCAAGATTCAAATTTGTTCTGCTCTCTAGAGTTGCAAATAAGTTATGATAAAAGAAAGACCTGAAAAATTTTGTTTCATAAATATAAAATAAGATGAAATATTTGATTAAAAATTTTGCCAAGCAAAATATCTATAAAGACTGCAGAAGAGGAATTAAATGAAAATGTCTGAAAAATTAGTTATTGATTTTGAAATCATAACCTTTAACTTTTCTTTCAACTCGGAGAAAGAAGTGACTTCAAACACAATTTGTCTTCCAATGTTAAGTGAATGAGATCTTAGAGCAACGAAACTTAAACCTCTGATGATCTATTCATCTCGAAAAAATGCGTTCACTCATTGACTTATCTTTGAAAATGAAATATTACATCAAAATCTGAACCGCAAAACCTGAGTTATAAGCGTGAAAAATAGATACACAAACGAAAATAGGAAAATTAAAAATTCGCGATGCTCGATTCGTTAATAACCCATACAAAAATTTACTCGTGAGTTCTAAACACATCAATAAATTTAAAAAACTGCATAGTAAAAAATTTTGACCATCATAAAATCGAATCAAGATTCTGTTGCATTTTGCTTGCTTTGTGTGACTATTTTATAATCGTTTAAAAATTTGACAGACATCGAAAGGAGTGGGAATAGACTCTTAAGTTTAGGAAGCAGGCAGAATCAGCCAACAGCTTTAGTCAGGTTTGCATCTACAGTATACTCTACATGCCTGTCTTACGCCTATAGTAGCTTCTATAACAAGCTTTTAAACCTCTAGTGACACTTTATTATTTTTTGAGGCATAAAAATCTTCTTCATTAAAATTGCTCAAAGAATGGAAAAGCAAATTAACGGAGAAGTAAAAGAAATGAGAGGATACAAAATTTATAAAGAGCATACCTCAAAGGTTTGTGATTCGAATCCAGTAAGTTGTTAAATTTTGTAATCTGCTGGAGGTTGCTTAACGCAATTGTATGTTCTGGCTGTATTTGCAACGCTTTCACGTACTGTTTGATTGCTTCTTCGCTGTTACCTGTGTGCGAACGTTCAGTAATTTTAACACAAGTTATTACGAGAAAAGGTTTTTGTAAGACACGAGTGCAATGTTGATAAACCGAGAATGAGTGTAAAAAGAAAAAGCTGCGTTTGACCCTCTGTATGCTAATATTCGCAAATTTATGAGCTCAATTCTGAATGCACGATTGAAATAGCAAATATCTAGAATTAGTTTTATCATGGCGAAGTTAAACAAAGAGCGAAATAACAGCTTTCAGCGAGCATCGGAGCACTATATTTAAGCAAAGTAGAAAAGAAATATGAAAGCTTGACATGTTGTCAAATTATTTCGGCGAGGTTGCAATTACAGAGAAAGACGATTGATTAAAGAATCGAGAGTTTCGATGAAATGAAAAGTTATGCTCGAAATATTTATGACAAATGCTTCACGCTTCGGCCGATAGGCTTTTATCACGTGTTAAGTGACGTTAAAAAGGCGATTTTGTTTCCATTTTATGAGAAATAGTTATGCGATAGGGGCGATAGAGAAGTGCGAGCGAAAATTGTGGAGAAAAATAGCTGCAAATGCAATAAGCAGAGAGAGAGAGAGGAGAGGTTAAGAAGCTGAGAGTAAAATAAATGACACAACGGTTGGAAATGCAGCAATGCAGCAAGATTTACATTATATTGATTTCTCTTGTCTTAATGGCCACAATTTCATTTTACTTTTAAAAATATGCAAATTTTTTACTGTTCTTCTTTGCTATTTTGCATACAAAATGTGTGTTAAAATCGATTTGCCCAAAAATAAAATCGTTTTTTATCGTTTTACCTGTTTTTTGAAGAAAAGCTCCGTAATTATTTACTAAATCTGCGTTTTTCGGTTCGATTTCCAACGCTTTCAAATGCAATATGTTCGCGTCTTCGTTGAAACCTTTCTCAGCGTAAAGCGAAGCGAGCGAAGAGTAAGGTTCGGCGAAATTCGGGTCCAACTCGATGCTTCGTTTCAGAAGATTTATCGCTTTCGTCGACAAACCTTTTTTGCTGTTAAAAAGCAAAGAAGAAATAAGTAGAGATATCAGTAACAACACTTAAATTTGAAACACTTTTCAAATATCACTTTATACACGTTAACTGTATTATGTTTTCAACTTTTTCATCGCTTTAAAATGAAATCGAAAAATCTCATAGACTTTACAGCGTTTTTGTTTTTAGCAGCCAATACTAAATAACATGTTTTCGCTGATTTCTCAACCTGATTTAAATAATGCAATCCTATTTGAGCAATGCTCGCCTTGAGAAGCGCGAGGTGATGAAGATTCAAATCCTTTTAAATCTGAACATTGTGCAAGACTTTACGCTTTCTCGATTTCAATCCTTTTCCAGCGCTTTTCGTTTCAAATGAATTCGATTCAAAGCATTGATATAATTTATTTTCTGAATTTGCAAGAATTGCTTTTTCTAAACAAGTGCCAAAAAAGATTTGAAAAGCATAAGCGAGAAATGAAAAATAAACATCATGAGCATGCTTAGGGCCGATGAATGAGTTAGAGTTTTAGACATGCATTAAGTTCAATTGACACAATGCTATAGTAATTCCTGCACTTCGCTTTTTTGAATATCTTAAGCAAAAAAACAGTGGAAGCAAAAATTTTTGTGCAATATTTGGAAGTTTCAATGACTGAGAAAGCATTGACATGTCATAAAGAAACACTTTCGGAAATAACGTTTCTCCATCAGTTTATCAGTTTTGTTAGATAAACCCTTTCTTAATAAATCTATCCAATTTAACATTTAATGACATGTTGAACATTATCGCGTTTAGCGATAAAAATTGATGCCAATTTTGAGAGAGAAATTTTATTATTTCCGAATGTTTATTTACTAATCGCTAATGTATTTCAAAGATTTGTTTTCTGTAAAATCTATGGAGCAGATTCGCTTCTTCATTCTGATAGCGCTATTGAAAGCTTTTTTCATTCACATTTGCTCTTTTCTGCTTCCAATTTGTGTGTTTACTTTTAAGCTCGAGATTTTCCAAAAAGCAAAAAGTTCTTTTGCGGAATAATGCGGTTCGCTCTTTCTTTTGCGGTAAATTTTAGCGTTTTACAAATTTACTTGTACAAAACGTGACTGTTTTACACCAATAGATTCAGTTCAGAGCTTTATTTTTATCGTGGATTAAACATATAAGTAGGACACACGAAAACGAGTGAAATAATTTCTAAATGCTTATAAGTTCAGAGAGAAAACAGAAATATTTGATGTCACACACAATCGTTTATCACATGTTTTATTTTCTATTTTAAAAATGCAGAATGCGTGCAACCTTTAATTGTGTTTATATGTGAGCATTAGTAAAAGGTCAAAACGCAAAATGTTCATTTGAAACGCTTTATAATTTTTACAAAATTCAAATATAAAATAGAAGAGAAGTTAAGTTTCTTTATAG
This sequence comes from Dinothrombium tinctorium, assembly GCA_003675995.1. NCBI lineage: Eukaryota > Metazoa > Arthropoda > Arachnida > Trombidiformes > Trombidiidae > Dinothrombium > Dinothrombium tinctorium. Next base: position 35,474 of record NCKU01000119.1, on the reverse strand, counting down.
AAAAGATGTCAATTTTTCTATTTAGCTAATTTTTATTCAACTTCCAAATATCCGTTTTTTAAACGTGAATAAATTAATTAGAATAATTTTTTAATCGAAATTATTTTCGATCAGCTTATATTCTGGTTAGAAGAAAAGGTGTGGTTATTGCTCTTATGAAATGGTATTAAAAAGAAATAAAAATCGTAGAAAAAATTTTAGCGGATCATATGCCAATGGCATATATGTGCTTCATAACTTATCGTGAGAAATAAATCCAACATCAATTTTTTATTCATTTCAGAAGGAGTTCAATTAAGCACTGATATATGTTCTCAATTAAATGTTATCTTAAATAGAAGAGATTTTTTATGTTATCAATTTCTGTCTTGAAAATGTTATGATTTTAAAAGCGAAATAGTGTTTTAACCATGAAATCATATTAAATTTGATACGCTTGATAATAAAAATTTTAGACATCATGAAAAAATAAAAAATTGAGATGGATTTGAAAGCGCTTTTACTAACAAATTTTATTTTTGATATTCAATTTACCGATTTTTATTGATGACAGATCAATCTTACTTTATGCGTTATTTAGTCTTAGAACTTTTACAATTTTCCGTATCAATACTCGAATGAAAATCAGTAAGATAGAATTAACTAGAACTTTAAAATCAGTTGAATAAGCTAAAGCAATTTTTTAAACAAAATCGTAGATCGATTGAATTTCCAATTAAATTCTTTTTAAACAATTTTGAATAAATGCAACTCAAGAAATTCGTAAGCAAATTGATTAAAATGTACCCTTCATAGTATTTTAAATTTGATAAAATGATTTTGGCTAAGTTTGCATTTTCATTGAAAAAATGAAAGAGATTACTTGAGAGGCAAGTCGAGAGAATAGGAAAGGAAACGCGAGGAAATTTGAAAAAAACACTTTAAGCATCTTCTTGAAAAGTTTTGCGAGATTAATTGAGTTGAGAAAAAAACATAATGATTCTGCTTGCTTCTTCTTTGAATAGGAGCTCAGCAATATTGATATCTGCTGATGTCAATATTCAAATTGGGATCAGCATAATAAGCAAAAGAAGAATAAAACAAAATAAACCATCGCAGAGCGAATTATTTTGCATGCAATTGTTTTTGCCAAGTTTAAGTCTCTCGTTGCGTTTAGTTTCATTTTCTGACTCGGTTTTTATCAGAAGCAATGAGTTTTATTCACTGATTTTGTTTTTATGCATTGTATGAGCAAACAAAAAAGAGAAGTCGTGAGCTTTGCAGCAGAGCCATAAATGTAATCTATTTGTTTCCGGAATTTTGTTGCGAATCTAACGAAACATTGCAGCAATGAAAACAACTGTAGAGATGTTGAAGAAGTACACTTTACTCATGTCATTGATGCAGCGCATTTGTGTCGCTACTCTTCTATTGATGCGCAATATGTATTCGTAAACAAAAGAATTTTTTTTAAAGCTCGCATCGCGAAAGCGATGTAGAGAAGAGAGAGTTGATCACTGAAAGCGAGTTGCTGTCCAATAAACAGAAATACTTTTAAATTTTAAACGACGATCAAACTGCGAGCGAATTGCTTTCGTCCGCACAAAGGAATAATTTAGTGCATTGATCTGACGAGTTTGCGAATGCTTTGCCAAGCGGGCACCAAGGGAGGCAGAAACTCTAAATATGAATTTAGACCAGTCGGTGTTCAGATGCATGATTGCGAAAGAGCTTGCGATAAAGCAGACTGCTCGCAAAGATTCGAGTTTGAAGCGAAAAGCGCGTTGGAAAAGCTTTTGAATACGCTGCGCGTTAATTAGAATGCATTTCTTTGTGCGACACGCGTTCTTAAATTTCAAAAGATTTTGATTTGCGAGCGAAAACAATGCGGCCTTTGAAATTGCCTCAAACAAGCGTTAAATGCGAGCTCATTGTACAGTACAAAGGTCGCTGTGCAAAAGTTGTGTGTGTGCAGTTCATTGTGCACATCTTGAATGCGTTCTTTTCACGAGCGATGAGAAAACAAAATCTGGTTAAAGAATATCGCTTTAGATAAGCGATGTAATAAATGCGTCGATAAAAATGGCAATGAAAGAGTGCGTGTGTTTCGAGTGCGATTCGCGAGTAATTTGAATGGTAATCAAGTTAATAAAGAAACGAGAAGTTTTGTCAAAAGTAAGTTGGATAACGTGATTATTGAGAGCAAAACAGCGAAATGCGTGTGCGATATATAATTTTGGACGAATTTATGTTTCTGGCGAGATAAGGCGCGAAGAAGCGAAGGCAATGATATTTTTGGCTGCAAAAAAAGTTTGCTCAGTGTTGTGATTTCTTTGCTTTCGGTGACGGCGAGCGAAATAATGTATAGTTATGGATTTATCAAATATTACACGAGAGGATCGAAAATAACACCCAATGGAAAATAGTATACGCCACGTATCCCCGTTTCATCCTCACGCACACTGCGCTCCCGAGAAGCGAGTTTATGAAAAAGCGTTTTAAAACCATTTTTCTCCTCTTCGACCATTTTTCGTTTGTAAACACAGAAAAGCAAACTCTGTTTGCTCTCTGCTTCTTTACCTGTAAAGATTGGCGAGATTGAAGTACGGTCGCGGATGGTACGGATTTATTCGCAACGCTTCCTTGAAATGCCGCTCCGCTTCAGCTTCGTCCGCGTTCAGCAACAGCGTACCCAAATTATTGTGCGAGCTCTCGTGGGTTGGCCACAAACTGGAGGCGAGCGAATGGAGAGAGAAAGAAAGAAAGAAAAACAGTTTTTTAATTCGAGAAAAACACAAGTGAAGCCGATTCTTTGTCAAAAGCGACACGTTAAATCTAACTGCATTTACGAGTAAATCATTACATTGAAAGCGCGACACTTTCGAAAGCGCCGCAATAAATAATAAAGAAAAGAAAAGAAACGTTTGAATGCAGCGAATGCGGAGTGGAAGAGAAAGGAGAAGGGAGCAAAAAGAAGAAGTAGTTTGCATTGTAACAAAGCTGTTCTTACAACACAATGATTAAATCTACTAAAAACCTGAGAGCAGTTCGGTAGTGATGTATGGCTTTCTCGATGTTGCCCAAATCCTTTTGCAAATTGGCGTAATTATAATGGATTTTTGCGTTTGCGGGCACGCTCTCAAGTCCAGACCTGTGCCAAAGACGGGAAAGCAGAAAGAGAAAACAATGAAAATTGCATTTAAATCACTCTATGCATTGCACAATTTGATAAACAATCGACTAACTCGAATAATGTTTCTCGCGAGAACCACACCCGGTTTCGTTGAACCGTTTTCGCTGCGAACGAAATCAGCAGCACGTAAAACGCCAAATGCAATAAATAAGCGTAGCCACGTGTTTTGCGTGCCCGACTCAGCGCCCGTAAGCCGGCGATGAGGAGAAGACCGAATCCGAAGCTGCTCCGGACACGAAGAGAAAGAAAGAGTGAAAAGAGTTTTGAACGCGCGCTTTCGAGCGAAAATGCTGCAAATTTAAAATTCGCGAAACTATGAATTTTCCATTCATGTGTTGCGATGACAAATGTTTGCGTTACATAATGTAATTAATCCTTTGTGCAATTACAGAAAACGGCGACGTTAAAAGAGAGGATAATTTAAAAGCAAACTCGCTAAAAATGTCATCAGCAATATTTATTCGAAAATGCGTAAAATTTACTTTGTTCTTGCGTCCACTGCGAATCGAGTCAAACAGAGACGCATTCGAGTCGTTGCTACGCCGCTTCACTTTGTATGTATCGTTTCAATTACTTACTTCAAATATCGCGACTGCTGCATCAACATCAGCTACACAAGTATCATCATCAATTCTTTCAATAGAATTGGTCCGAGTTTTGAGTGCGGTAATTGAAAAAAATCGTAAATTTCTAAACGCCGAACATCGTGTTCGCAATTGTTTGCAGCCATAACCGCTATTATTGCTTTGATTCTATAGCTCATTCGCTCTCCTGCGCTATACATCACAATAAATTCAAATGGCTATAAATTCTGCCCTGGTAGACATGTACTCGCACTTAAAGAAGAAAAGCGCCTTCAATTTAAGCGCATAGTTTGACCCATTTTAAAATGTGGCTCAGATGCAGAGATTCACATAAATTTCGCGGACTCTTTTTGACAGTTTTCATTGAAAACTTTTCAAACTGTTTTTTCCCGCAAACTTCAACTTCTGGTGCTCGTTTGAATCGGTCGCGTGATTTTGCACATTGCAAAATTTGTAACTTTTCAGCGACTTGCAAATTGACAATTTTAAGATTGTGACCGCTGCGCTTCGCCCGTAGGGAGATATTTTGATTTGATATATACGCGGTGCCATATGTCAAAGTTGTCACTTTGCAGCGAGATTAAGCGTGAAATTTGCTTCGCGAAACATTGTGCGGCAGTGGCAGTAAATAAATAAAGACATACCTCGACACGTAAAGCACGCGTTCGGCGACTACAAAGCCCACAGTAACGAATAAATTTGACGCTGGAATGAATGGAAAGACAAGAAAGCAAATTCCAACGAAAACGGTGCGTCGTTCGCAACACTGCGGCGAAATGATTTCATTTAGTCGCTTGAGTCAGAATTAATATTTTTGTCGCTGAGAGCGAAGTGCGCGCTTAAGAAATTGCGCTACTCGAAAATTTGCGAACGCGTGTTAAATGAAGCTTCACTTGCTCAGTGTTACGCGTTAAATGTTAATAGTGCGTATTCATTACTCCAGAAAAGCGTAGAAAATTATTTACGCTTCAAATCACTTCCATTCTCGAACTATTCAACTTATATTTCATATTCATTGTTTGCGGTGTACACGAAATTCGCCGCTTTCACCTCGCACACATCAGCGCACGTTTCTCGATCGTGCTTTTTGTTATGAAAATTTATAAAACAGCAAAAAATTGGGTTATGAATGCGTTTTTCGTTGCGAACGCTGTATCTTCACGCACAATAAAAAGATAGACAAAGGTTATTCACCTTAAAATTCGTGTCCGTCGAAAACTTGAGCTTCAAAAACGCATAATGCAGCGTGCAAATTTGTACAAATGCGAGGCTCGATTTTAAAGTGCGAAATGAAAATTGCGATTCGTGAAAAATTCGCTTTATTTTGATGACTGCATTTCGCACGCGAAATATGTCACTCACTCGTTTGCTCGAACACAGATATCTCTCTCGAGAGAGAGTTGCCCAATTAATTGTCTCATTTTTCGCTTCTTTCTTTTGCTCTCATATTTTAATGACTTTTGCTGTTCGCCGAAATATTGTAATCCTATGTGCTGCGGAAAGAAGAAGCGCAGCAGAACCCGAGCGAAAGTTCGTCAACGCTTATATTCGCTGAGAACATTTTCTACGCTTCTTCATTTTGCGCGATCGAAAGCATCGATTGTAATTATTATCTTCGCCGGAGTAATGAATACAGTTTACTCCGCACTAAAAGCTCTTTGTTTCGCTATACACGAAAATAAAACCGAAATATTCTTGTTTACTTTCGCTCGAATTGAGCATCGCTCGCAGCGAAGGATAAGATGGCTTTAACGCCAAAGCACACATAAAAGACTTAATCGCTTTTCAGCTTTTTAAAGCTCGTAAAAACTCAATTTGGAAAAGTGGTGAAAAAACGGGTAATTACCTCTTTCGAGTCCGCACTGCTCTTTCTTTGCAAAAAAGTGAAGCATTTGTGAAATAGAGCTACGCATATGATGAATGCGAACAGTGTGATCGCGTTTCTTAAGTCAAAAATAGAAGTTACCAGCGGTATGCTTCCCATTTGCCAGTCGTACGACAAATTATTCGGCATTAGTAACAGTTGTAAATTGAACGCGATTAAATAAGAGAACGTTAAAAACCTGCGAGAAAGAGGGAGAGAGAGAAGCGTGCTTTAAATCGAGTGTCGCTCATTATTTTCAATTATTTTCGAATCGCATTTTGATAGCAAATGAAATGAAATGAATCGCGAGTCGCGCTGCGTCGCGCTTCATTTCGCTGCGCCTCGAATGACACTTTCTTACAATACATCGGTTTGAAAAACGCAATTCGCTTTGAAAAGTGAGAAAATGAAACAAAGAGGCTCGCAAAAGAAACATAGTTATTTGTCACACATACAACACTCGCTGTTTTTTACAGCCCAGTTTTATGTTTGCCTCTTTGCTGTAAACTAAACTCACGAAAGAAATGCTGTAAAAACGCAGCGTGCGATTTATCAAATGTTTCGTTCTTTATTTTGTTCGCTCGTCTCAATATTTCGTACTACGAAACAAAATGCGTTTGTGTTGCGAGCGACGAACGCACGACGAGCGCAGCGATCGTTGCACTGCTACGCGTTCGTGTGAATACCTTGTGAGGAAAGCTTCTTCGAATGATGCTGGATTGTCCTGCGATGTGAAGTATGGCAAAGATCCGTGAAGCATTCTTATTCGAAACCATAATAAGGCGATTAACTGTTCGAGAGACAAAAGCAAGTGTCATCTCATTTCTGCTCTTCGCTAATGATTCGGATTAAAAAGGCGCGTGGACGCTGCCTACGTTGCGCTGCATCCGAGAATTAGCACTTACAGTAATCACAGGTGCGATCAGTGGTCCGTAGAGCCAGAAATAGTAGGCTAAATTGCTGTTGCATCGCTCTTCTTCCTCTTTTCCGTAATTATAGTCATTCTGATTCACGTCACGTTCTCGTCTGCGAATGTTGGATCAATTTAATTTTAATTGCTTTTTGCTTTTCGCTTTATTTCGCGAGTAATTATTATAATTGAAATCGCGATGCATTTGTCTGCGCAATTTGTCGCCTCTATTAAGCGCTCGCAAATGTAAACAAAATTTTCATAAAATTCACTTCATTTTCCAAAATTGTTTCAAGTGAACTGCTCGAGTGTCGCGAAAGGTACGACTGCTTCATTTCATATACAAACAACCGCCGCAGCGAGACATGGAAAACATTTTCCATGCACATTCGCGAGCGTTAAGCGTGTGCTCCATTTTGCTTATTTCTTTCGCAAACACCACTCAATTCTATCGCATAAACAACACCCGGATTTTCGGATTTTCGGCTTTTACCCTGATTTGTCGAGCAAAGCAAACTCATTTCTTTAAAAGTGAACTCATCGCGATCCGCTTTGCTTTTCGCGAAAAGCATAACTTATGTAAATAGGCGCGGAGAAGGAGTAGATAAATTTTAACTTAAGAAATTAGATCGTCGATCTTCGCCGGCAATAATTCATGAAAATTTAGTATAAATTCGCTTTCGCACGGAACGAAAAGGGTTGGAAGCGAAATGTAGACAAATGTGTCCGTTGAGTTTGAAAGTAATTTGAATGCATATTGTAATAATTCAGCATTCGGTCGCAGCGAACGCCGGCGTACGAAGCGCACAATATTGGAATGGCGCTTTCAGGACAAAGAAAAGAGATGCACTTTTTGCAGTTCACTTTTTCACTTTAGCGTTACTTTTGCTTTCAAGCAAGGCATTGTTCGCGTTTACTACAGTTGAAGTCAGTGCCTTTGCTGCGTGCGTCGTATTAGTGTGTATGTGAGCGACGCGAAGAATCGATTTTCAAATGCTTTTATTCAGCAATCGTCTTCGAAAACGTAATCAGTTTCATTATTCGATCGCACAATACGCGAAATCACATTATCACAGTATATTTCACTTTGATTGATGCAGTGTTGTGTTTGTCCGACTTTTATTATATAACCGAGCGTCGACTTCACAAATCACAATTGAATTGCATTTTCGATAAGTCATCGATAAAAATGCGCAAAATTCGAGCGTAAATCAATGAGGAGATGCAGCGCGTGTAATAAACAATAGCCGCCACTTTCTTCGCTCTCTTCCATCACCGAGTTGCTCTTAATTCATCACTTCGCCTTTTCCTCCTCTCTCACTCAGCACTCCAACTCTCAAAAACTCACTTTATCACGCACTACTACACACGTGACTAAATTTTAACTCATATTCACGTACTCCTTTTCACGGTCCACTATGTACTGCCATCAATCGTTTGTTACCTATCGCTCGTCTGTCACGCTTTCTCACTGGTGTCACGTTTCTGCGTTCGCATCCACCCATAAATACAATGGATAAAAATGTGATAAGAACGCAGCAAATAAAATGTAAAAAAATTATTAAACGTTCGCAAGTGTGTAATTAAATAACTCGGCATTTAACTAATAGCGCTTATTCCGCGTCGCGAAAGTTTCGCTGTCACACGAACAGCGAAAACTGTAACGTTTCTTGCCGGCTCACGTCACGTTCGCGATGAAATATAAACTTCGTTCTACACTCGACATCACCTTACGTTTCCGATTTCGAGAATTTTGTTTGAAAAGCTTTTTTGAAACAAAAGTGGAATTCGCTTTTCTTCTCGAGCGATTCACTTTTATAAATAGAAAATAATTATTTTTGAAACTTTTTTACTCTTTAAGCTAATATTTGCTTTTTTTGATTCTAAAAAGAATATTTTATGCGAAAAAAATAAAATCGTGGAAACCGAATTTGACTTCTCGCCGAGAATAAACAAATATCTGAATTTTAAATTATTCAGAAAAGAGTACATTAAATTCAATCATCTAGTTTCTCGCGTGTGTTCAATTTATTTTACGAGAGCGAAAAAGGCAAAAAGAAAAATGTTAAGAATAAATTGACGCAGATAGAATACATATTATCTTAAGCAACCTTATAAGCCGAGCAGAATAAATAAATCGCTGATTTTTGACAAGAAATTGCAAGAGAATTTATGATTTTGATTTTCAAAAATCAACTTTTCCGCTTTACTTTTCAAGACGAGAGGATATTGATTTGAAAAATTTTCAAAACCGCAATCGCTTTTTTCACTATTAAAGTTTTTCTTTCCACCGAGAACGCGGTATTCTTATTTTAGCGAAACTCTATCTTGAATCTGTCTTCTCAAAATACACATATTTCAAAATAAAGCGCTTTATAAATTAGCTTTAAAGCAAAGAATTCGCTCATTTTTTTTCTGCAGCGCTCCACGAGTTAAAACTCTTCGAGTGTTCTTCACTCGCCTCAAATAAAGTGAGCTGCTTACGGTTAAAAATAAAACTTTCAAAAGAGCTTTCAAAAATGAGAAACTTGCTGCTCAAAGAAGCTTGCAATTAACTTGCTTTGATCATCGTGATAAGATTACTCTGAACACAAGTCGCGCTGCTGTCTAGATTCAAAGTGGTTTGTTGAATCGATGAAGTTCGCTTTTTTGAGTCCTGTTCGAGCATATGAACATTATTTAGCGCGAATACGCCAACTTTCCAAGAGCTTTTCGCTCGAGTTTAGCTGCACAACACAAGAATGCGAACTAGAGAAAAAAAGTAGAAAAATTTTGGATATTTTCATTTTAAAAGCGAGTTAAAACGAGTCACATTTTCAGAAATGCTGAAATATTTGGCGAGCACGAAAATTCAATTTTTTGAGCCGTCTAGCTACTTTTAAAAGCTAAAAAAGCAGCTTTTAGCTTTTCCAACTCTCTAAATAATAAAAATGTTAAAAAACGAGGCTTTATGATTTGACTTCGCAAACAAAAAGTTTCAATAAAAAATAAGACATTAAATTAACTTTATTTTGCGTTCACTTATCTTGCTGTGCCTATGCAGACCACGAGCATTTTTAGAATGATTAGACTTGTTATCAATTTTTAATGCAAAAAACACTGCTGTTCAATTTTCAATGAGCTTCTTCTTGTTGCTTTTGCTTGAAAAACATGAAAAGCCACTTTAAATTTTAAAAATAAATATTGAAAATTTATTTCTTTCGAGAATTAAGAGAACATAGTAAAAATTCTTAAAATATTCGAGCAACCGCTGCTCGCAAACCATCTCTATTGACCAAAAATCTAAATTTTAATTATCATCATTTAACGTTTAACCAACTAACTAATACTAATGACAACAAAACTTATTCTAATGACAACATCATTGGTTTGCGTTGCGTTGAAATTTTTCTTTAATTCCAGTAAAAAGTTTAATTCACTTTAAAAAATGATTCAAATTCTTCACTTGACTCTTGAAAAGAAAATATTATTTTTCAATTAATGTGATAAATGGAATGAAATAAACTTGAATTTTGTTTTTCTATTTCTTGTGTACGAGACTTCGAGGCATGTTTCGCTTATTTAAGTTTATTTATTTTTAAAATTTGAAAATTGTGCTGATATTTTATTGCTCTTTGTTGTTTTTTATTTAAATAATATTTGATACAGAGCTCATAGAATTAAATTCCCCTTTCTTCGATGGCGTTACTTTAAAAAATTGATCATTTTTTAATCATCAATCTGCAGCAAATCTCACGCTTGAATAAGACTGCTTCACAAGCTTTTAAATTCAAATTTGAGCTTCGATAAAAACTGAAGATATAAACGGAGTTACAGCTGCATGTTTTGTTTCGAAATCATAAAGAATGTAAGTTATACATGAATTTTGTGCAATAAATTCAACGGTTCTTAAAATTCAGAAATAAAAAGATAGATCCATAGACTCTATGTATGAGAAAAATCTTTGAACGCCACTAGCGCGAAACTAGAAAAACCCCAATGGGCAACATTGAACAGTAACATTAGTTAATTTTTTGAGTTCTACAAGATAAGCTAGGTAACTTCTCTTCACGATAAACACACAACAGGTCCTTTAAGTTAAAAAAGTCGAAATGCGGTTTTTAAAAATATGTTACAAACAAAAAGCAAAATTTTAAATATTTAACAAGTGAAACAATTGTTTTAAAAGCAGTTAATGCATTTAAATTGAAGAAAGTTGCGAGATTTATTTGAAATTACGGAGATTTAGGTTTTTGTCGGCGAAAAATCTTTTTTTTTTGTAGTGAGGTTCTATATAAAATTGTTCATTTGTTTTCTTTTTTGAAGGCGGTTTCATTTTTTCAGCTTGAAAACAGAATATCGAAACATTTTGAGAAATAGCTTTCTTAAAGCTATCTGCCACAAATTTTATGATGAAGAAACTATTTTAAGTGTAAAAAGAAGAAAAATTTCACTGTTAAACAGCGGTGAAATGTGCATTTCAAACAATTAAGTCTATGATTATGCGTACAGGGAGTAGTAAAAATATCCTAAAGTGAGAAAAGTCTTTTTTAATCGCTAGTTTTTATTGGGCCTTAGCCTCACAAGAATTGAGATTCGAATGGTTTTTTCTAGTGGAACAAATTTTATGCTCAAAATCGAGATTTATTATTCATAAGATGATACAAATACAAAATGCGTTCGTCGCGGAAATAAACAAATTAATAAGTTTGACGAAAATCAAGCAGCAACGGGAATACTTGTGCTCGTGCGGATGTCGGTGGGAGACACGATAAAGTGAGGCATGTGTGTGTGCTAAATTCGTTGAGAGCGAAAGTTTGGCGAAAGGCGCTAATCTTCACTGAGCACAGTGTTTTTATGTACATCCGTGTCCAGAAAAATCTTTCACTCCACTTAAATCGCACTTCACTGCACACATATTTATGAATGAGACAAATTAGCGAATATAATTCAAAAATTAAAAATTTTTCTTCTCCCACTTCCTTCTTTTCGTTTAATATGTCTTGTCTCTTCGTAACGCCTTAACCACAGTACATGACAGTAGGGACTGTGAAGCCAAAGCATCAGAGATTTCTCGCGGTGTGAACCCATAAGCATTAAGTAAAATAATTTCAATTCGAGTTTCTTCATTCGTTTTGTGAAACATTTACACTTAAATTTATTGAAAAATTAAATGACAGAATGTGTTCAGTTTTGCACTTATCTTTTGCATTTTATCGCATTTATTATTAATTTTTGTCGAATAAATTATAAACGTGAATTGTTTTATTTTGAAACAAATTGAATACTGCTTTCTAATAATGTTTTGCAGTGAAGTTCTCTTGAAGTAAAGTGAAAGATTTTTCTGGACACGGGTGTACAAGTGTTGCTATAACATTCGCGATAGCCGAATTTGTAATGCTTTGCTCCAGTTGTAAAATTTTACTTTCATAGGAGCTTTTTAAAGCAAAAGCTAATCTTGCAAAAAGGAGTGTATTATAAAATTTTATAATTACATTGAAAACTTTTTTAAATTATCAATTTTTCAATACCAATTTCATAAATACAAATTGTCTTTTATATGTTAAAAATGCAAAGAATGAAAATTATTAATAATGAATTAAAAGAGGTGATTAAATGATAAAATTTATTGGTGTTAATTAATAAAAAGAAAAAAGTGTTGCTAATAAGTATGAAGATAATTAACTTCGGAAAACTATCGGCTTCAAATTAATAATTTGTTTGCTTTGAAATCGACCCTTATTTGAGATCGCTTTGGTGTTTGAGAATAGTAAAGTAACAGAGCTCAAAAACAAAAAGCGCGACAATAAAAAGCTTTGAGAATGCAACCTGATGGTATTCATCGAACGGTGTGGTGCTTTCTTGTTCGGAAAAACCAGTTGGTTTGGTAGTTAACAGAGAGAGAAAAACCAAAATGCATATACCATAGGAACTTGTGCAAAAAGTTTTTCATTAAAGTTACTAGAAGTGTGAAAAACGCTGTTGCGGCAAAAAGTTGTATCGACTAAAACTTGTCAATTTGACTATGAGTGTGTATTTATTTCAAAGTCGAGAGTGCAAAGTTATTGTAAATAGTGTAGAAATCTAGAAAATGCTCATATGTACATACAAGTAAACTTGTATTTAACGTTTCATTTTGCCAATCAAGGACAGTATTCAGTTCGATTTTGCACCATGCAGATCTCAGAGTGTGCATTTCGAGTCGCAAGAATTCAATGTAAAATTTGCTTTAGTTTTCATTTCATTTTGTCAATAGTTTTACTTGTGTTTTCACAAATAAACCTTCATTCAGTTTTAGGTATCCGTGTGCACGTCCGACCGTCAAAGTACGCTAGTGTACTTGTGCCCGAGTTGAGCCGTGATCAGAACTTCGTGAAGTGGAGTCACATTGGAGTCAGCCATCGAACAGCGTTATTTGTAACAAAGGCTAATGAACAAATAATTTGCAGAAAGGATAATTCTAAAGGACGTGTGAAGAAAAAATGCTGAATTTTGATTTGTACTTTTGCCATGGTTTGAGTGCTTATTCTAAACTGAACTTTATTATCCATTCAAATGGCGTACTAGTTCTTGGTTTGCATAGAAACTCGCGTTTACATTTCTCGACAGCGACGTGAGTAAATAGAAGCGCATAACTACAAGTTGTAAGTAGATATTGTAAATTGTATTGTTTCGGCGAAAAACGCAATGAGCGGTGACAAAGTGCGAGCAGCGTTTTAATTGATATTCAAAACGCAGAGCCAAGACGAGAAAGTGAATAATTTATAAAGTGTCGCTGGCGAGCGTTAAGAACGTTTTCTAATGATGAATCTTATTTCGATTAAATTTACTTTACGCGTTAAATGTGCTATTTTATCGTCACTTTCGCTCGAATTAATCAACGCATTGATTGCTTCTCGCGACGAGGAGAAAGTTAAGACGTTTCGCTTTTAGAACACATCCACACATCTTCACCATCGCGTCGCATCGCATGGTGTAACGCTGTGCCGGCGACGTGTGCAGCGAGAAACGCACTCAATTTTTTACACTATCATCGCGAGCGAGAGTATAAGTGTCAATTGCAAAAGCTAATTACAAAATGCAATTTATATTAATCATTTTCAAAGCTGTAACACGTACGCTGGCTGTGTTTTGAGGGCAGCGATGTTTTCTCATCGAGTGTGTGTCAATGTGTGCCTTCGTTTCAATTAACAGCTAAGCGCAGTCCGCATATTCGCGAGACACGAAAAGTCGTGCAAAAACAGTGTGTGCGGATAAAAAGTCATACGAAACGAATCGATACGTTTCTCGTTAGAGTACAAAGTCAGGGCTCGCGAGTACATGCAAAAAAGCCGTACACTCGACCGAGCTTATGCGTATACGTTCGCGCTAAGAGTGCACTGCACGCGATTCTCCCAATCAGCCGACTTTTCACAGTGAGCCGAAATCAAATGCATTCATCGATTCGAATGCAATTATGCATATTCATCGAGTGATGTTCAGTCCCACTGTGCAGCGTTCGTACGCAAGATAATCTCACGTCTTTCACCATCAATCATCGATGGAGTTTCGCTTTTAAATGAATCAGATGCAATTCAAATTAATTTTGACTGAATTTCGTGTTGAAGTCGCTGGAACAATGCAGTGAAATGTGTGTGTGAATTATCAACGCAATTAGTTGAGTGTTTCGCGATGATCGCGAAGTAGAATGAAATGAAGGCGCAAAGTTTGCCAGTAGCAGCGAACAGAGTTTGAAACAGTTCAATTTAAATGTCGTTGAAGATTATTTTAGGTTTTAGTTTTCAGAGATTTCGCAATGAATATCTAATTTATGCTTCACATATCACATTAACAGTAATATGAATGGAGATTAAAATTAGAATTTACATCTTGCCGCTTTGCTGCTTAACATGTCATTCGATCGATGTTTAACATGTTCTTTTGCGCTCAACTGTAGCCTCTGCGATATTGTATTGAAGTATAAATGCAATTAATTTGACTCTAGTTTCACGATACAGTGCATCGCTTTGTAAAAAATGATTAGGAGCAAAGAGACAAGAGAGAGAGAGAGAGAGGAGAGATGAGAGAGATGGGAGAGAAAAGATGGAGTAGAGAATGAGAAAGTTATAGCTTACTTATGGCCGTATGAACGTTGAGAAGATTTGAAAATGTAATAAACAATACAAATTGGAAGAACAGCAATTCCTGTTTCTTTGGACAGTAACGCCAACGCTGCTGATATACTAGTGATAATCAGAGAGAGCATCATTTGCTTTGTGAATGAATGCTGGTTTAGTGATCTGCAATGAAATGAAATCGTTCTTATTACTCGTAATTAAAACTAAAAAGCTTGTCGAAGAGAAATTCGTGCGAATGTACAGCTGTTGGAGCAAAAAGCTTTTCTACTCGGCTGAAGCATGCTTGGCGAAGTTCGCGACGAGATAAAACACGCAAAGAAAGGTTAGAAATTGATTAATTAATGCGACATTTTTAAGTAGATGGTGAATGCGAGCGAAATTATTGCTGCGACAAAGTGTGTTTGAAAAGTTTCTAATCACTATCATTTGCGAGCTTGTTTCCAGTATTCGTAGCCGGTAATAGGCGCGAGTTAAGAAAGGAAAGTGGTCGTTGTTGAATAATTGTCATAGCGGGGTGTGCGGAGCTAAAATCAATTTCGGTTAACATGCATGCAATCAAGAAACACGCATCACAATTTCCCCTCGTCAGGCATCGCTCGCCGAGTGAGCGATTAGAGGGTGGTACAGCGGTCAATGCAAGTGGCATGGCTCACATGGTTAGAGGCGAGAGGCTGAGTCGCTTGCTTTCGTTTAGATACACTCGAATAGCGGTGTAAATGTGAAGTGAAAACATACCGAGAATGGAAGAAGTAAGAGAGTAGAATGAAAAGAGAGCACATGAGATCAGCTCTTCCGACAATGCTTGAGACCTGATGAAGAAGAAAAGAAAAGAGAAGTGAAATGCGTTTATTCCTTTCCAACATTAATCGATTTGTTGATTGTCGCGCCAATCGAAGCGCAGCGATAAAAAGTGTGCACAGCTCGCCCTCCAAATTCGCTCCATTCGATGCCGAATTTGCCTTTATGAATCGCGGTTAGCGAACTTTTGCAGCTCGCTCTTCTAATTATTGCATGTTTCGAGAAAATGGAAAATCAATTTTAATTAATGATCGTCTCTCGGCTTTTTCGCGCAACGATTCTCGCCAAAGCGAAAGTTTAATAGAGAAGGCGAATCGCGGAGTGATCGTCGCTGTTTTTATGCGCCCGCAAGTAAATAAAAACGAGAAAAATTTGAGTAGCAAACGTTCGTGTACGTTTGATACATTCCTCTTGCGCTGCTCTTATGCGCGACACTAAAAAGGATTGAAATTAATTAGTTTATAAGAAGGAGTGTAAAGGAAAAGAGGGCACTCGAGAAGAAGAAAAGAAGAAGTACACGCTGAGAACGATTTCTTTCTTCTTTTCGAGTGCTTTGCTTTTTGCGTATTCAAAACTTTCTTCTTCTTCGTCTCGCTGCATTAGTACGCGAGATTCGGCTTTCGGTTTCGTTTTTCAGAGCCGCGCTCTGTACGCCATCGCTATTGTTATCGATAATCAATATTTAATAAGAATGAAGCGAATGAAAACAGTACGAAAATGCGTTTTCATCGCCTTATACATGAATAATAAGAATAGACAAAGAATGGCAGCGCAAAAAATTACGCAAATTGCTGAGACTGAATTTTCATTTGCTCTCGCGGTTCTGCTTGCATTGCAATCAATCGTCTCCGCTGCTTTACGTCTTTATCTTCTGTCTTTCTCTTCCTTCTACCTTTCGCTCTTTCAAACCACATTCGCTCTTCCCACTGCTCTCGACTCCTAT
This sequence comes from Dinothrombium tinctorium, assembly GCA_003675995.1. Classification (NCBI taxonomy): domain Eukaryota; kingdom Metazoa; phylum Arthropoda; class Arachnida; order Trombidiformes; family Trombidiidae; genus Dinothrombium; species Dinothrombium tinctorium. Next base: position 19,107 of record NCKU01000119.1, on the reverse strand, counting down.
CTGCCCCCCCCCCAAAATTCTCGATTGAATGAATTTATTGCGAAAGCGCTTATCCGACAAGATACTATCGGAGACAGAAAAAAGTTTCCTACAACTTAAAGAATACTTCACTGCATTGCACAAAATGTCACATTGGACATGCTTGATTTTGATTAATTGAAACGAAAACGTGCTTTCAAAGCGGTGTTTTATTTATTTAATTCATTTTCGTGTTAATTCTCCAGTGCTCGCATACGAGGAAAATTAAATTCATCGAAATATGTGCGAATAATGAATCAATAGTCAATATAATTCGCGTAATGTCAGTGTCTAGCCATAAAAAATAGTTAAAAAGTGACAAACAGAGAAAACCATCGAACGAAAAACTGTAAACGATCGAAAATAGAGACCTCAAATCATCAAAACAGATAGAAATGTAAGTGAGTTCCATTCTTATCTTGTTTACACATTTATTTGTAATGTTGAATTAGAATATTATCATCAAAATAAGTTAAAATAATGCACGATTTGCGTTAAGCTTAGTGAATTGCTGTAGAGTGCGCTTGTTGCTGAGAAATTTTTTTTCTGTCTCCAGTAGTAATAATCAGGAATAAATTCAATAATTAGGAATAATATCCAGGAATAAATTCATTCAATTGTTCAAACTCTTGTCACTTAAAAATGATTTCGTCACTGTTTCTCGGCAGAATAGATGTGCAGCATAGAATGTGATGATGAGCGCGAATGTGCATTCAGCGGTTGCGAACAAGCGGATCAAATTGTTGTTTTAATTTGGAGCTTTTCTCATTGCTGATTTAAGAAGCAGAAAGTGAATGTGTCGATCGGTGATAAAAGCGCGCTCGATTTATGTGTCCGAAACAATGTATTACGCTTGAATTATTCTCGTACGCTTCACTCAAAGCTTGACTGAAATTGCGTCGTTTTTTGCAATCGACACACACAGAGAGAGAGAGAGAGAGAGAGAGAGAGAAAGTAAAAAAGAAAACAAAAGTAAGCGATTGACAGTGTAATGATGACAAGGATTAAGAAACGCGAAACAATCGCCGACTCTTTTTCTACGGTTAATGCCTTGTTTTGGCAATGCTTTCGCGATGTTGATGCGTCCGTTAAAAGAGATGGACACACGATTTGCTTCACTCTTTCTCTTCTTTTTGCTCTTCTCTCTCAATCCTCGCAAAAAGCGGACGAGAAGAATGAATGTGCGCTTCAAAAAGATATTTACTCGCCTTCACTAATTTCAAACGCAATTTCGAATCAACTTTCGCTTTCGGTCGCGCAATTGTTTCGCGATTAATTTTGCTCTTTAATTTAAACTAGACAAAAGCTTTTCTATATTCGCGATGAACAAAGAGCTTTTTCCGTTTAAAAATCAATTTTTTCACCGGTTCCACGCTGAAATGAACAAAGTCGACGCCTTATCTGCCCATTTGAAAGCATTTTTGCCAAGTTAAAAGAGCACAAATAAATGTGCTCATTGGCAATGTTGCGAGTGAACATTTTACAGAATTAAGTGTAAGATGCTTTCATATCGAAGCTTAAGGTGATGATTGCATCTTCGCCAGCCGAGCGAATTGCGAGCGTTACGATTCGACATTACTCCGCGATTCGCGTTCGCTATTGTCTTGCAAAACGCAGCATTTATCGATTTAATCTTTTGTCTAGAAGATGTCTCAAATAATACAATCAACGCTGTGTTCTCAATTTCAAAAACAGAAGAAGCGAAAAGCTCGCTAACAACATCACAAAAACCGCATAATTATCCACTTTCTCACGTACTCTTCTGATACCATTCTGTGCGCGAATCGATATTTCGCTTTCAAAATTTTTTCTCGCTGAAAAAGCTTCGCAATTGATTCTTCGGATAATGTCAATCCGTTTTGCATTTAGCGAGTTCGCCGCGTTAAAAATGTTACTAAAGGGATCAATTAAATTGAATAAAAGCCAATTGCTTCTCTGCCGCTGCTGATCAATAATCATTATGATTTACGAGTAGTTAATTTTGAATTATTTCGATTGCGAATAGATACTCGAGCTCGAAGTAATTAACTGTCAAAATAAGATTAAAATCGTTTGAAGCAGCTTTTGGGAGCAATAAAATTCTGCCAACTGTATTCCAGCGATTTCTCAATTTTGTTGCTGGAAGATTGTCTCGACTTGCAATTGAAAGTTTTCGCGCTCAATCAGCGGCGATGTTTGATTTGTATGCGTTCGAGAATAAGCGGTGACAAATCGCTGTTTCAATGGTTGTGGACAAAAAAGCAAATGCGCGTGGATTCGATACGAAATAAAGCAAATCCCACTTTTTCGGTATTGCGCTAGAAACATTAGCTTTTGTATATGTACGAAATATATGTAAGTGTGTGTTGCTAAAATCTGGAGCAAAGAAAAATGAAACGGAGAAGGCGAGTAAAAAATGCGCGCGTTTTCGTTCAGACGAATTCCACCGTCATTACGATTACTATCGAGTGCTTTTGCTTTAATTCAGTTAGCTGGGAGAAAAAAGACGGGCGCAGCTAATTTTTTCGCTGTTCTCCAGCTTTCCTTTTCATTAAACCGGAAAGCGGAGCTTAATTTTTGAACGCACGACGGTGAAACGTTAGTTTTGATCTATGCTTCATAATTGCCCGAATTGAGCTCATCACTCAAGAAGTGAAAGCGAGGAAATAGGCAACATTTAGCAACGAGCAAATTATGTGCTGAGCTGAGCTGTTTGCTAGACCCATTCGCTGTTCGTCTTCGCGCTGTCGACATGAACATGTGTATTACGGGCGAAAGGCGGAAAGCGACGGACGCGGAAAGTATGTACAAGTTGTATGCTTACCGCTTCTGTGTGTATTGGATGAGTGGCGAAATAAAGAGCGATAAGCAGTGTGTAATAATAATTAAAATTTAGCTCGACTCGAACAATGATCGCAATCAAGTGGACAACGAGTGTGTGTAGAGCAACGTTCACCATGTGAAATGTCCGAGCGACATCTCGCTCGCTGCCACTCTGCTGCTCGCTTTTCAATTTCATGTTCAGCCTGTAAAAGAAGAAGAGAGCAATTAATGAGGAATCATCGTGTCACAAAGACCATTGCGTGGCATTTACTTTTCTCTCTTTTCCATTTCACCTTGTCATTTGATTCGCGAAAAAGAAGCAAATCAAACTTATTTTCGCTGTCTCTGCCCGGCGAACGCTAAACTCTTTTTCACTTTAATTTCTTTCATAAACTTTGCGATCGTTCGCTCACAACAATCAACTGTTTCATTGCAAGCATCGATCTTCTGTCTTTCGCGAGCAAACTTTAAAGAAATGCTGCAATCAAAGTGAAGCGAAGAAAAAACACTTCGCAGCAGTTGAAAACGCGATCGAACACCTTTGACATCAAATCTTATTTACCAATACAACTCATTAAAAACTCATTGAAGTCGAACGCTTGCGAGTATCTCGCCTCGTTTTTTCGCCCATTTTAAATTTCATAGCAATTTAACATTTGAACAGAGTGCGGCAAGTAATATAATAGCAGCTTTTGTGTGCTATAATCAAGTGAAAACTAAGCATTCATAAGTGATGGATGTTGGTTGAAGCAGAGTAAACAGCTTTTGAAGCTGCTCTTCTCCGCTTGTCTCCTCGCTAAACAAGACCACAGCGTATGGGAATCGATTTTTTCGGTTATTGATTAAAGTGTTTATGCTATCAAACTGAATGCGAGTTAAATGCCAATGAATCGAGCGAAAAGCGAATTATTATACTCGCAGAAATGAGTTCGCTTAAGTCGAACGCTTTTTAAATGCTTTCTCGTGCAAAGTTTGTTTGAAACTTTTCGCTCATAAAGTGCGAAACGAAAAATTATTGTTCAAAAAAGCGGAAATTGCATATAAATTACGGTAAACGCTCTGTGTTCGAAAAAAGTTGAGTGCAAATAAATGATGTTGTTAAACGCGCTCTCACTTCTGCCTTTTAATCCTTTTTTTGGCGACGTTTTTTAAGTGAATGGTTTAAAATGCAAATCTCGTTTGCTTTTTCGCTCACGAGTATTATCGCAGTCGACTAAACACTTATGCAGCGATCGGAAACTAGTGAAATTCGCTCCAAAATCTATCTGCATTCGCCTGCTTTTTGTTTTGCAACAAATTCTTCAGATTTTGTTCGTTTGAACGGATAGAGCAGCAAAAACAGAGACGAATAACGAGAATGAAGTGAATAGAGAGAGAGAGAGAGAGAGAGAGAAAATCAATTTGGAGAAAAGCAAAACGCATTCAAATTAAACAGTGAAAATAGTGCGACTTTGGCTGCTGAAAGCTGCTTCAAACATTAAAGTTCTGGGACTTAATGTTTTATGTTTAGCGAAAATTTTCATAGACACGTAAACTGTGTGAAGCATTATTGAAAAAGTGGAGCTTGTTGCGTTCACTTAATATTTTCTACGTGTTTCGCTTCATTTTTTTCGCCATTATTTTTGTTTGCATAACAAGCGTTTTGCACAACATCATAAGAAACGTTTTTTGAGCCGCTAAAAGAAAAAGCACAATGGAAACAAACTAAATTTGGTGCTGATAAAAAAATGTATACGAGTGTAAATTATCTTCATTGAATTTGATAAAACTGCGCTCTGTTCGAGGTTATAAATAAAAGCGAGTAGAAACGATCAGCATTCAGCGAACACTCTCGACAATTCTCATCGATAAATGAAATTATTTCAATATCTTATGTTAATTTTGCTTAACTCTCGAGTACGATATTAGAATTTTTAATTTGAATGCAACCATTCGAAGCTAATGGTGAGCAACACGCAATAAGAAATTATCAAACAGAAGCTTTTTAAAACAGCGATGTGCTTGCTCAAAATTTACAAACGCGCTTCAGCATGACTCGCTGCTCAATGTTAATTATCTCGCTTTTCATTGAATAATTAAAAAAAAAATTCTGCGTCTCATTTTGCAATGGACGTAATACGAAAAATAGAAAACGAAATTAAAATGTTTGCTTAGTAAATAAAAAAAGTTGCCGTATTGAGCGGTTGTTTGCATTTTGAAACAAAGCAAGCGATGCGGAAAATTGGAATGAAAAGAAAAAGTTTGCTGCCTTTATAGGATGCAAATTTTGAATTTTCTCTGAAATTTAATTTAGACATCTTTCGTGAAATTCTCCTCGAGCATCATTTTCAAGCGTCGAGCTAAAGACAAAAAGAGTTCGTTTGATTGCTCAATTCCGAAATAATTCAGCTAAATGCGATGATGTTGTGAGAAGCTTTATAAATTTATTGAATTTTTTCTTCCGAAAGTGCAGTACAGAATCTGAAAAGTATCTCAAAACCAAATTTGCAATTTAAGCTCAAAAGCTTAGAAGCATCAAGAGCTTAATTTTCATTTTTTAATTTTCCTTTTCAAAATTTTCAATAAACAAGCGATGGAAGTTGCGTGAATATTAATTTATGAATAGCAATAAGGCCATAAAACTTCTAGTTGCGAACATCCGAACAAATTAAAACAGAAAGAAGCTCGACGTCGCTAGCATTTTTGAGCAAAAAATTTAAATGCTCAAAGCATAAAAGATAGGAAAGTCTTTAATTAAACGTAGTAACGAGCAAGTGTTTCATGTGTTTTATTTTTAACTATAATTAACGCTACAAAGTAGATACGCTGCGAGCTTGTAACCTTTTTAGCCGCAGTGATACATCGCTTTTTAGGCCAATTTCGACACTTGTTATTGCAGAAAGTTCGCCGAAACTCTGCGTATTTTTTCTCGATAAACTTTTTCAAAATGATTCGCGTCTTAGATTCGCAGGCTTTTCTGTTTTGCCCCAAATAGAGTTTTTATGAACTTTGCTCACACCAAAGAGAATTTGAAAAATCAAGAAAGAAATAATCCTTGAGAAAGCTGATCAATTTGAGAAATTGCAATAAAACTCTTAAGCCATGAGGCTTTATTTTTTAAATGAAAACTCTGCAAGTGATCGCCATTAAAAAACAAAAAACTTAATAATCTGTTCCAATTAATTTTCGAAATTAGTTTATCTGAAGATTTTAAAGAATAGAATTCAAACAAATTCAGAACAATCACTAAATTCGATTTTTAAAAGAAATACATGAAAAAGATATTTCTAAGCGAACTAAAGATTTTCAATTCTTAATTAATGTAATTTAGAACTGTAAAGAGTATATTACGATAGTTGTGCTGTTTGCATCGTTTTCGAGATTTTCGCTCATCATCTTAGAATAAATTTTTAAAGTCAAATGAATATTGTTTTCATGAAGAGAAAATGATGAGGTTTAAAATAGCTCGACAGCCAATATCAACGTGTGTGATCAATGAGTTTATAAGCTATTCAAGACAGTCTTTTATAGGAGAGTTAAGCAATAAAAATCAAATTTCATCAACTTCGTAAGTAAAAAAGTTTTTTAAGTTCAAAATTAGCTGAATTAATGAAACTTAGTATGAAGATAGGACTTCATTAGTATATTAAGAATTACCCCTATCATAGGTGCGAATTTTGCACGTGAAGCAAGTTATTAGCGTGCAAACTTTAACATTAAGTCTATGGCGAAATTTTTTGCTTTTCGATTGCGGGCCTAAACCTCAATCGATTTTCACCCCGTTTGTTTTTAATGTTTAAACTCATTGTATGCTATATATTATTATTTTTATCTCTATAATTATTCATGCCAAAACATCTTAAAAGCAATTTTTCAGTGCTTTGATATAGAATTATGAGACATCTTTCATAAGATAGAAGTTGAATAGTACTTTCATTTAAAACAAATCGAGTGAGAATCGGTTGAGATTTAGGCCCGCAGTCGAAAAGCAAAAAATTTCGCAATAGACTTAATGTTAAAGTTTGCACGCGAATAACTTGCTTCACGCGCAAAATTCGCACCTATGATGGGGGTAACTCTTAATACACTAATGAAGTTCTATCTGCATACCAAGTTTCATTGAAATCTCGAACGGGCACAAAAAATAGATTCCTTGTTAGTCGAATGACTTGAAACAAAATAATCAACAGTCAATGGTATCGAAAGAATGTTTTTTAAAAAGTATTTGACTTGTTTGGCATTTCTTTTTTGATTATTTTTAACTTGCTTGGCTAGATAGCGATTAAGCGATTAGGACATGCAAGCGTTGAAAATGATGAATAAGCAATTTTAGAATAATGAAAAGCTTAGCGGATAATTGAGGACATAATGAAGATGAAAAAGGATATTAGTTTTAATCACAATGGCAGTTTTAATAAATAAACAAGTTTGGTGCAGAGTGTGCTGCGATTCATGTGTTGGATACACAAGCATAATCCGAATGCATACAACTGTCGCTTTGATTGCTTGTATAGCTATACAATGGAAGCAAAGAATAAAACAGTTGGCTTTAGTGCTTTCAGCGACCGAAACGTTCACACATTTAATCTGTCCGAAAGCTGCTGTATTCAGCGCTAATGTTTGTTTTTAACGAGAATCCGCCGTGTTTAGCTGCGCGATTAAAAGTCATTTACCAAAATGGCAATTATTTGAGCAAAGCTGTGACACGCACATTATTACTTTTGTATTTTAGCTCGATTTGATAAAAGTAAATCGCCGTTTCTTTACGTCCGACTAATGTTCAATTGCCAAGTGAAGTTGCTGAGTTGAAGCAACCTGGAATGCATTTTTGAAAGCAAATTCTAGAGAAGCGTTTCCAACGCTCCTCTCTATCTCATCGCAATTCCATCTTTGCGCCGAAAATTTCTTTTAATTTTCACTCTTTTCAGCTCAACTCTTGCCAAAGACGTCGACATTTTTCTATTAGCCCGAGCATCATTTATCACATTTTTATTCTTTTTTGCCATCAGACGGCTAAAACTCGAAACTTTTATTATTTCAGTGATGAAAATAATTCAGCGAATATTTTCTTGAATAGTACATCTCTATTAAAAGCATCTCACTCTTAACTAAGCACAGCAGTTGTAAAATGTTTTATTGCTGTTTTATGCTTTGTCATAAAAAGTTTGTTTAAAACAGAATTACGCGGCTCCCCACTCTTCTTTTGATACTTTCTCAAACAAGGTTTAAGACTGTAAAATTTTTAAGTAGAAAAGGGCAATCGCTTTAGTATGCCAATCTAAGCTCTTCGCACTCGAGCAAATTTATTGATGTTTATTTAAAATTCTTGTTGGGTTCTTTTTGAAGCGACGGTTGTTAGTATTTATCGTGATCGAAATTTGTGTTTTTACTTCTTGCATCGAATGAAATGCTATTGCTTCCAATATAGTCGTAATACGAAATGAATCTCGGGATAGAATGTGAACAGAATTCGCTTTATTACGCGAATTCTCCAAAAATGTGAGTGAGGATAATCTTTGCTTTTTGTTTTTTTCGTTTCATTTCGCCAAAAGCGTAAAAGTGAAATAAGTGATCGATAAGCAGGCGAATCTAATTTTATAACGACGAGGCGAAGAAAAACTGAAAGTTCTAATGCGGTGATGATAATTGTGAAAATGAGAAAATTGAAAACTTAGCGATTGATATTAGCATTGAAACAAACATAGTTTGGCGTCGCGAAGCGAAACGTTTTCGCCGATGATTTATCGCAGACGAAAGGCAGAAGAGGAATCGCGACCAGCATTTGTGCGCCGCGCTTGATGTTTATATGTTGATTTATATTTGGAGGTTATCAGAAGTCAGCGCAAAGTATCCGTGAAAAGCGTAATAATAAGCGTCGAAGACTTCCACTCTTAATCTCTGCTTTTTTAAATGTGTTTTATGTCTTCGGATATCGAAGTCTTTCCTCGTGACAAAACTCATTTGTTTCTTGTTTTTTATTGCCAATAAACGCCGCTCTTACTTCTCGTAAATAAACTCCATCAACCAGCTACTTTCGCCGATTACTGCATTTGTTCAAATCTTTTCATTTGTCCATCTTTAAGTACGGATTCTCAATCGAATACATTATTTTCGCGAAGCGATCAGCGAAACGAAAAAGCGAATCGCTCGCAAGAAAATCTGCTTCGATTGCGCTCAGTCACACAAACTTCTGTGTTCTGTGGAAAGCTTCCTTTGGAAAATGGTGCGCTTAATATCGCAGCGAAAGTAAAATCGCGATAATTAAAAAATATTCGCAAATCAACACGCATTTCAATGGCCGAAATTAATTTCGAGATGATCGCAGCGATACCGGACAAATGCAGCGACGATTACATTCAGGCAAATTCAATTTCGAAAACAATGATTCGTTGTAATGATGTTGGCTGCATTTCAACTCTATAAGCATCAAATTTTGCGCGAACATTACTCAACTCGCAAAGTGAACAAAGCGTTTAGAGAAGTGAATCAAGACTAATTAAAACTTGATCGTATCTTTTGCGCATTTCTCCGCCAAAAAGAATGCGAGCAACGCTTCGAATTGAAAGATTGAAAGGCGAAAGGCGTTTTACTCGAGCTGATAAATTTTCGAGCTTCATTGTTGACCCGATATAAATTTTTCATACCTTCTTGTTTCTGTTTCTGCACTGTTCGAGTGATATTTTGAATGTTATACCGCATTATATCACATTTCTCGAGTTAATGTCGTGTAACAGTAAAAGATGCAAGTGATGAGCACAACGCTTTGAAGCGTATCATCATCTTTTCGATTGCGTTTCGTACGGCGTATTAAGAAAAACAAAGCTCCTTCGCGAAAAGGGCATTACATTGAGATAACTCACAAAGGCTAGAACTTGTACTCGGTGCACTTTCAGCGCGCAGTTTACTTTGCTGACAGGGCTTCGAAGCGAATTTTAACAAACCTTTTTTCATATCTACTTTTGCTTTCTCTCTTAACTCAAAAATGAAAAATAAGCGCACATCAATATTGTGCGCGAAACTACTTCTAACCTCATATAACACTGCAATGAATTTTGAACGTATTTACTGTAAATAAGATATCACTTCTTTCCTGCTCCTGCAACGAATCCAATGCTGGTTCGTGTTTAAATATTAAAATGAAAAGAAAACAATAAAATCGCATTTTTTGCTTTCGCATACGGGAAGAGGAAGCTTTAATCGAGTTTGCTTTCGCTGATTACACGCGAAAGGTAATACAAGCAAACAAGTGATTTAAATTCGAGTTTCGACAATATTGAAAAATAAAACGGACGACGGTGCGCGACGGAATTCTTATTCTGTCTCGCAGAAATGTGCTCGACTAAACGCATAGGCAAAGTTGATTACACGGTTACATGAGAGCAAACGCTCGAGCTGGCTCGCTTTGCAGCGATCATCTGTGTTGACATTCGTTTTCGATCAAGCGATTGCTTTGCGAGAAGATATCGAATTGATGAGCAAGGCTAAAGTTAATAATGGCTGACGTTTGAAAATGAAAACAGTGCGGTAATAAGTTGCGTAAAATTGAAAATAAATTGATGGCGTGTGCGAACTCATTTTTTTCAACGTTGAATTTGTAACGACAGCAGCGTTAAATTCTCGTTTGCGGTTATTTAATTGTGCGTTTGTTGTCAGCGAAGAAAAAGTAAATAATTGACAATAAACACGAAGTAATATATGGTTGCAGCAATCATTAGCGGCATTTACTTTTCATCTTTAAAAAACGAAGCGAAACTTTTGTTGGTTTGGCTCGTAAAGCGCTTTTTATTAGTCAAATGTAATAGCTTCTCGTTTCTCCGTTCTTTCGCACACAATTCAATGGCTGCTCGTTTCGCTTTCAAATGCGGCTTTGATTCGTAGCATAAAAGAGCGAAAACCAAACACGGCGTATGGTACGAGTAAACAATAAAAAAGCGCTTTTAGCATTATGACCCGTAATCGAAATTTACGTTTGCAATCTCGACGTTTACTTTTTATTGGCTTTCTCGTTGCATACAATCGGAGCGCAGTTATAGAATGCTTACCATGCGTTTATGGCGTCTTGTTTCGAGAGCGAGCGAGCAGAAAAGAAAGTCGAGTTTATGTGTTTCAATAATTTTATTCATCGGCGAAAAGTGAGTGAGACGAAAGGAAGAAAGAAAGAAAGAAAGCGCCGTATGAAAATGAGCTTTCCGCCAACTTCGCTCGCTGCCACATTTTTGTTTGCATCGCATTTTATTAGCGAACACATGCAATCAAAATAATGCGAACACGTTTCATTTGTTAATGCGTTTATGATTTGTTCCGGAGTCGAGCGCGCAAAAAGCAGCGAGCGAAGTAAGAAAAGAAATTGAAAGGCAGAACTCATCAGTCAATGCAATGCGTAAACGCTATGATTTTTGGTTACCAAAAACTCTGCTGAGAGTAAAGTGAGGCAAGGGAGGAGTTCGTCTAACTTCCTCTTCATATCCTCGCTTTCTACAATTTCTGCGAGTAAAAAGCAGCGAGCGCATACGTTTCTTGCATAAAAATAAATTTCGCCATTAACTTTTTGCAGAAGAAGCGAACTTCATCTTCAGACCGGCATCGCGCTTTCTTCGCTCGCATGTAAATCTTTTCAACCACTGCCTAATGAAAGCGTTTTTTTAATTGGCGAAGTAACAAAGTGCGAGTGCAAACACAAAGGCTGGAGGCGAAAAAATGTCGCTTCTTTTATTAAACCAATACATGCGTCGCAAGCTAATCGATTTACGTGCTCCGAAATTTTCAACTTTTTCATTCTCATTTTTTCCTCCTTTCATTCCTAACGCCGAATTCAACAAATGATTGCAATGCCACGTTCGCTGGTATGCAATTATCCAGCCTTTGTCTCAACGCACTCCATTGTGCCGCACATATGCACACTAGAATAACACTCCTAAATTAGAATGCTTAACTACCATTCAAATTCGCTTCTCTTTCAATTTTCGCTTTTCAAGCTTTCGTCAGTTATTTCTTTGTTTTCGAATCCGCAATTTTCTCATTCGCGTTTTGTCAAAGCGCATATTATCGCGCGATGAATGCAATCGATTTGTGCAAAGATCAATTCAAAAAATGGATTTATCCGCTCGCTTTAATCCTTTCTCGATCACTTACTTTGCGCGAGTATTTGAAATGGTTCATAAGAAACGATACTCGAGAAAATGCTGTCAGAGTTTATAAGCGCACGCTTGCGTCTCGCAACTTAAAGTTTTAAATGTATGCTACACTTGTTCTGACATATGACAGGAAATATAATTTGAAAAAGCTACACCTGATGATAAAATCAAAATCTTGTGTCTCATTTGATTTCTTGCATCTCCTCGAGAACTTTGTAAAAATGCGAAAACGTAAAATTTAATTTGAATATTTTCAATTCTAAGCGATTTTAATAAATGCTCACTGCTTTACATACTATTTTTGTATTCTCCTTCAAAATGAATAATTCAGTAAGAAATTAAACAACTTCAAGTAAAACATCGAATAAAACATTGTGTTCTACACGTGTCTTCCTTATGTTTCGCAAAATTTTCTCGAGTGCGTTCAATGGTTTTTCGCGGCATTGTCTATATTCATTACTTCTAATCTTGCTTCTTATTAAGCCAATTTTAATGAGCGCTCATCATAATTAAATTTTTTGTTAGTCAGTCTGAAATGGACGAGCAAAACGAATGGAGCCATTTGAAACAAAACATTTTATGTAAACAAGCGAATAATGCGATAAATGCTAAGACTATGCGAGTGCAAAACACAGTTTATAGAGGAGCGAAGAGTGATGCACAACATAACAATGGCCTTATAGCTTGCGGCATACAAAAGAGTTTATAAAAGTGCTGAGAATAAGAGTTGTGATCATAAGAGAGTATGAGCTATTGTAAGTGGCAGTTGCCTCGAAATTCGATCTATCACGAACTTAGAGCATTATTTGCGGATTTAATTTTTCGCATCGATCTGAAAGTTGCGCTAAAAACGAAATGACTTTAAAAGAATATTGAAAAGTGAAGCAGCCTCGCAATGAAAAAATTCCAATTTGTCTGCACACTGTAAATGATTGTTTTCAGTCGATTGCTTCTTACAAGCGACTGCGATAGTTAATATATCTCGGAGCACCGTTGCTGCTATTATTTCAAATTAAACGTTAATCATAGGCATCTAAAAAACTATGGATTTCGGTACAAGTAATGCGAGCTGCGAACACAATGTAATTAATGTTCGAGCTGCAGAAGCTTCTTGCTTTTCTTTTTCGTTCCCGCCTCGCACAGGCGATCTCAGTAGTTCAAGTGCAACAAAAGTTTCAGCTTATTGAATCGAATTGAAAAAGCAAAAAGAGGGCGAAAGCTGACGCTTCGATTTGCGTATTGATTTAATCAAAAACGCTGCATTAGAATGAGATTTGTTGGCGAAAGTGAAAATGCAGCGCAAATATTCGTTATTTTAATCATTTTAATGGAAGAAAAGAGGAGCGAGCGTCGACGGAGAGAAGAGAGAAACGGTCAAACTTATTCAAAATTTGCATCGCATTTCAAAGCGTAAAAGTCGAGTGTAAAAAGCTTATTTTGCAATTCTTGCGAGATATTGAAGTCGTCTGTAAGCGAAGAATGCAGCGGCGCTTCGGCAAAATGGCCCATTTCGTAGATGCAAGAAAAGGCTGAGTTCGCCATTAAATGGTACGCTTCTTGAATTTTTTCACTCACGCTTTTGCCTTCGCTGAGAGTGAAGTTTATAGAAGTATTAAAGTTTGAAGTGCTGCTTTAAAACAAAATTTAAAAAGCTTTCCATCGCGATGCTTAGCGGAAAGGTCGCGCGAAATAGATGTGAATTGGTAAGCAAGTGATGCGGATTAAAATGGGCGTCCTTATGTTTGTCGCAGAAGTGGCAATAAAAAAAGAGTGGAAAACGAGAAGAGCGTCGCTTTCGCTCACCGCTGTACAGCGGTTCGGAAATGAGTTTTGCGCGAATTTCAATATTTAAGCATTTTATTGCGTTCTCCGGCCACGTTAAGAACTCGCACAGTTTACGAAACGGCTTTGAATTTTAATAAGCGCTGTTTGTCTTCACTGCAATATGACAATAGTTGGCAGGCAAGTTTGCCGTTTGCATTTGTTTGATAAACGCTCGCTCGGATATAACTTAATACATAATACTTTACAAGAAGAAGTTCTTACACTATGTTTTCTCTTATCGCTGAAACAGTTCTTTCCGCTCTCGGCTCTTTGCGCTCATTTTTTAATATTTACTTCACGTCCAAATCGCGATCATTAAAATGTAGAGTCTGCTTTCTTTTCACTTTAAGATGCTTAATATTTCGCTTTTATATCTTTTGTTCTATTTTATTACGCATTCCGCGTCGAGAATGTCGCGAAACACTTTCTCAAAGCGCTTCGAACTGTTCTGCGCTTTGTTAACGGTTGCTTTCTTGCGTTTCGCCAGCCGCACTCGTCGCGCTCGCAAGCAGATGCATCGCATAATCGTTTTCAAATCGCGTATAATTTAATTTTCGGTAAATAATATTTGAACTCAATAATCGATCGCTAGAAAATGCGACACTTTTATCGCGGTTTTTTCTAAAATCTTCCGCTCGCTTTGCTTTGCATCAAATTTTCACTTAAGTTGAACTTTATTAGTTTTTGTCCGCATTCATCAAAATTCAATGCTCTGCTTTAGCAGCGAAAATCAATTTTTGAAAAAGCGCTTTTTGCTACACCCGTTTTGATCTAATTTCTTCAACATTAATTTTGTTACATTTCTCATTTGTAAAAAGCAGCGAGTTTTTTCGATTCTTATTTACTTAAATTTAAAGCGTTTCGCGCTTCATTTACGATGAAACGAGCATTCGCAAAGCACATAAATTAGCGAAAGTATCTGAGTCGAAGTTAAAATATTTATTCGTTTATTGAGCATAATCATTTCAATCTATAAAAGTGAAATGAATTCGCGATCGAGAAAAGAAGCTTTCGACGCGTGGCTTTAGATTTTGCTCAAACAGTAATACAAACAAGTAATTAAGAAAATCGCGCGTTCGGCTAATAGCGTTCGTCAATATTTTATTTGATCTACTGCCTACTTGAGATCGAAAAGTGCGCCACGGCGCTGTAAACAACGATCGAGCGGTAGATAAATCGTGATTTTGAGAGTAGCTGATGGAGCCGAAACTTGTCATTTATTGCCGACGCGGTTTAAATGCAAAATTTATAGTAATTTCTTTCGACGATTAAAAAGATCATTTCACTGCAAAACATATGTTCGCCGACTTTATTTATTATGTGACATCGTGTAAAAGGTGTTTAGTATTAACTTTAACTGATAGTGAACGCAAAATTGACTTCCCTATATTAGAGTGTTTTAAGTGTAAAGCAAAACAAATGAATCTCAAACTTGAGCTAAGTGAACAGAGCTGTTGTCAGACACGCTTTTTGCTCGTACCCATAATAAACGGTTTCTTAACTTGCGGTAATCACGAGTCTCGTATTCAAGAAAAACAAGCTCACGAAAGCTCCATTTAGATATACAGCTTCAGACAATTTGATTGGCTTTTTTCGCCGGTCAAAACCTGAAACTTTAAACACGTTAACTGAGTTGATCAATTTGTGCGAAGCTGTAATTATAGATACAAAAGCAACATCACTCGTCAGTAATCTGAAATTCACTTCTCCACTTTTTATGATCATTTAAATTTCTAACCGAATTTTTTCGCTTTCTTTACTTTATTCACTCAAATTTGTATTTTATGTCCACAATACTTGACTTGTGCAAAAGCTCATTATTCCACATCGTAAGAAGAGGCGCAATTATAAAGCCATTATTTAGAGAATGTTAAAAACACTCGAGGGAAGTTTAAATTTTGCTCACTTTTTCGTAAATAAATCAGTCGTTTTGCATGGAGAAGTAATTTAGCGATAAGCAATGCTTTTGAAAAGATTTTTTCGCGTTCAAGTGATTTGTCGCATATAATCTTTTTAAATAAAAGCTTCATTGAATAATCCATTTTAACTTATTTTTCTTGAACGACGCGTTTTGAATTTAAAAGAGCGAATGCTTGAAACAGAGAAACACAGTGCGAGTGAAATGAATAAAGTCACCAGAGGAGCGAAATGGTAAAATGTATTTGGCTTCATCGTAGCTTCGGGTTAGTGGTTAACTGACTCTATAGCAAAGCTTATTAAAGTAGTGAATCGCAGCACACGAAAATCGCGCTGCAATCGATGTTCAATTTTTACAATGTCATGTTCGTTTATTTTCCTTTTTTTCGAGCTCTTCGACTAGGAATTACGCTGAGCTAAATCTTTTAAAATTGTGCAATTTCCTAGAACGGTTGTTTAAACGATTCAAAATTAATTTCAAGCAAAAATGTTTGCTTTTAAGAAGTCAGTGATATTTGTTCAGAAATATTTGCTTTAAAAATTGTACGAAACTGAAAATTTTGCTTGTTTTGCGCGCTTCACGATCCGAGCATAGGTAAATTGGATATTGAATTTAATTACAAATAAAAAGCAAACGAAAGTTTCTGTAAATAAAGTGATGCGAGCATGTTGATTGGCGATAAAGCGCGAGCGAATTTCGAGAATTTCATAAAGTGGAACGGAGGACTTGTTGATTTATAGCGAGCGTGCATTCGATGCGAGCGGAAAAATTCTCCTGTTGCCGATCGCACAATTTTCACAATTTATTGGCGCATAACTTACGATTTTGCAATATTGTTATATGACACGGCGAAAGCTTTAGTCTCGCTCGACTTTTTTCGCTATTGATCATTTATATTTCGCGCCGAAAGCACGACCGCCGCGGATAGGTGCAAAAGCGCATTTAAAATGGAAAATATAGAACGTGAATGCCGCCATAAAACGATTGACGATTGAGATTTTCGCACTGATTTTCTTACTGTTTACTTAGGTTCGCATTTTGCTCTGCTCACACTGCAAAGTGATTCGATGCATAATATCAATAGGAAAGAGAGTGAGGGTCATGTTAAATTTATGAGCCTCTGCGCCTAATGCATCCCGATCGCATTCGAAGACGATATCGAACGAAGCGTCGCCATTTCTTCGAGATTAAACTTGAATTCCTGAATTTGGAAAGAGTTCACCGCGTAAGCAAACTTCTTCATCTTGTTCGGTTTTTAAACAGAGAAAGTGAAAAATAAGAAATCGATGTTCGCATTTTGTGTTCGGCTCGAACCAACTGCGAGTTTCGAGCGTGAAACAAGCTGTAAAATGCGCTTTGAAAATTTCGTTTGTTTAAATACTCAAACTGAAGAATGAAAAAAAGAGAAGAATGAGAATGAAAAAGAAAAATGGAAGAGTTGCATTCGCACGAAACCGAGGCGGAGTCCACAAACATGATTAAGACGGTGGGCGAATTCAAACGTATATATCATCGGACGATATATTTCATGGCATCTCAATGAAATAATGTGTTCGTTCAGTGTGGCACGCGATTCCGAGAACGAGACTTCTTTTTCTCATTCAACAACAGCCGGATTCGGATACACAGCGTCGGAAACATAATTGGCCTTTCTCACTTCGAAACCCAATTCACAATGTATTTTTCTGGTAAGACTATCGATTAATTACTCCTAAAGTATTTATCAGCGCGTCAAAATTTTCGCCGTTTGATTTGCTTGCGTAAAGTTTTGAACAGCAGAGAATGTGTGCACGATATAGAATAAACGCAAAGCTTTAAGCATTTTATATAGCGAGTTGACGGACAAAATCGAGTCACATATTTCTAGTGAAGAGCATAAAAAATCAATTGTTAGCTGTAGCGATGAGTGTTAACAAAGCCGAAAATGACTTAATTCCGAGTGACAGGCAAAATTTTTGGGCATTTCTGCTCAATAATTAGAAAGGTGAGCAGAAGTGGAATTAAAATTTATTCGTCGTTAGTCGCGCTAATCAGAAACAAGAAAATTAGCGAAGCAGAAAAGTGAGACGAGGAGAAAGCAAATGAAACCACGGCAAATGGAATTGCGAGGTTCGAGAAAAAAGCGAAGAAAATTAGATTTGAAAAATAGAAGTTATTTGAACAGGTAGCAGAATTTTTGTTCATTTGCTGAGACGCGTTTAATGTAAATGAGGCTTGATTGCGTTTGTGTCGCAATATCGCGCATTTATTTCTTGCTCTTTCGAGGCAATAAAGCAGGCAAATAAAAAGTTTTTTCGTTCGCAGTTTAATATGCAGCGTTCGCAAGGCGCATCAGTATTCAGTTGCGTTTTGCGCTTCAAACACACAGAACGCTCAAAGTGGAATCGAATCAATTTTTGTAAAGCAAAATTCTAAGAATTTCGAGAACACATTTCTCGTCACAACACCGTGTTACTCTTGCGATTGCGACTGCAGCGCAACACACAAATTATAATACAGATAATGGACGCATTTACAGAAAAGCGATGAAATCCCGGATTGCAGACGAATATACTTTTCTTATTTTTGTATTTGCTTCCATTTTCAATATTATTCTCGCCTCCTCTTTATGTGAGACAAATATTTCCACCGTTTTTGTTATTCTCATTCAAATGAACGAAAAGAGCAAAACGATATAAATGTGCGAGTTTTGGCGAAAAAGCAAAAGCAACGAGTTTGCCAAGTTCGAGAAGAACAAAACGAAGCGGCGTTCGAGTAGAAAAAAGTCCACAGTGTCCATGTTTTTGGTTGCATTCGCATTAAAGTGTAGCATTAATTAGGCGCAATATTTTTAATTAAGCGCTATTTAATTGTGTAATCTGCTCAATGTTTGCTTAATCCTGCACGAATACGAATTAGTTTGCCGTGTGTGTGTGTGCGCGCGTCTACTATTTTCAGTCGCTGGTATCAAGGGGCTTCTTTGTATAATTCACTCAATTTTGTTATTATCCGCACTCGGTAATTCCATTCTCTTTCTATTTTCTGTATTACTTTTGTTATTGTTTTCGATCTAAAAAGCCATAAACAAAATGTAACATTGCGAATGCTTTTCTTTGTTTCAAGCGAGCATTTGAAAATTCGGACTAAGAATCACAAAGGAAATAATTTGCTGTGTATTGCTTCGATCTTTGTTACTTCGCTCGAATTAAAGCTTCATTTATGCTCAAACGTTTACGAGTTAAACGCGTTCATCGCTTTAACTCGCAGCAAAATTGTTATACAGCTCATAAGCATCGTCCGCAAGCTGCTGCTGCTGTTTGGTGTGTGCAGCCGACACGAAGAGCGAGGGCTGCATTCGAGTTCTACACGAAAAGGATCGCGCGAATCGATTTGCATATTTTTTGAAACAAAAAAGTGAATTTACGGAATTGAGAGAGAGAGAGAGAGAGAGAG